>OZ024755.1:7146921-7149421 GCA_964016885.1 Eledone cirrhosa
TTTAAGCCTGGCAGAGCCCATCCTTCTCCAGGCCTGAGTATAGCAGATTTCTTCCAGAGAGAGAGAGAAAGAGAGAGAGAGAGATAGAGAGAGAGAGAGAAGGAGAGAGAGAGGGGAAAATTCGACGCCAGTACAAGACTGGTACATTTTTTTTATCGACCTCGAAAGGATGAAAGGCAAAAAAGGCAAAGTTGACCTCGGCGGGATTTAAACTCAGAGAACAGAGAACCGGAACGAATAGCATAGAACATTCTATCTGATGTTCTGACGACTCTTCCAATATATGCGTGTATATATGTGTGAGAGTGTGTATGTAGGTGTGAGTGTGTGTATGTATGTGTGTCAATAATCACTTAATGTGCGTTGACCTTGTAATATTTTTCTCTGTCAATTATATATCGATAGGAGTAACTACAGTCGGTTTCTTTTTTGGAACATAGTGGTAGGCGTAGCCTCAATGGCTTGACAAGACTCGGCTTTCTAATTAGTTTTCTTCAAGATTTTACATTTTATCCCTTTTTATATAGCTATGAGTGTATGACGGCCATTATTTGTCAACATAATTTGTTAAGAGGTTCTCTTAATATTATACACTTAGGCTGAATCAAAGCATAACTACGTATATACACAGAATACATACATATTAAACTACATACATACACACGCACACACATATATGTATATGTGTATATATATATATATATATATATATATATCGTTTAACACGTGCAATTTAAAACACATTTATGAATAAAATAAACATACATACATGTGGGTATATGTGTGTGCATGGGTGTGTGTGTATGTGTGTAGCCGAATTGAAGTCCACTCTACGCCCACCCTACAAAGTTCGTTACTTTTTCTTTCTTAATTGGTCACCCTCTATTCATTCATATGTAAACTTGTTAAACATACATGCATGTAATACATGTAGAAACACATACATAAATACACTCACATATATATATATATATATATATATATATATATATATATATATATATATATATATATATATATCAGCAATCATCCTAGTTAACTGCTCGGACACCTGTTGCTTCCAATGTCATGTTATGGTGTTTTAAGTTTTCCTTCAAAGTGTCATATCATGTCTTCTCTCTTCTTTGTCCTTCCCCCTTTACATTTTCCCCTCTGGTGGTACCCACATTACAGTCCTAACTAGTCACATGTTATGCGTATCTTCCCTCTGATGGTACCCATATTACAGTTCTACGCAGTCACATGTAATGTGTGTCTCAGTCTGGCGTGACCCACACCATTACATTCATAGCTAGTCATATGCTATGTGTGTCTCATTTCCCCCCTCTGCTGATACCTACACCATTATAGTTTTAGTTCCTGACATTCAAAATAGCTGTCGTATGTATCGCATTCTTTCCTTTGACACAATTTCCTTAGTCTGCCCAGCAGGACTTCATTCTTGGTGAACTGGTCTTTATCTGATCTTAATTATTCTGTGCAAACACCATATACAGAGCCAAACGTTCTGTTACATTTTTTGAAGATCTTAGTTTAACATAAAAAATGGCAATTTTATCTTTATTCTATATCGTTTTAATATTCTTTTCAGAACTAGAACGACAAAAGTTACAAAGTTTCTCATAATATTATAGGTATCACAAATATTTTTTGTCTTCTTCATATTCTGAATTCATCTTTAAGCTAAGAGATATAATTTTGTTAAAAATTAGAATGGATCGTTCATGTTTCGTTTAAATTTTGGACAAAATTATATCTCTTAGCTTAAAGATGATTTCAGAATATGAAAGAAGAAAAACGATCTGCTGTACTATTTATAAACAAATATTTGCGATACCTAAAATATTATGAGAAACTTTGTTCCTTTTGACGTTCTAGTTCTGAAATCGATGGCATTTTGAATCGATATTTTATAGATGCGGTTAAGAAGACAATTGTGTGACGATGATATAATGACTACTATGAGCATGGGAAAATAACGAGATATTTCTCTTGTACATACGACTTTCAGATATATATATATATATATGTTTGGCTAGTCATAATTTCCAGATGTATGTTTCTTGTGTTATCAGTGTCTACGGAAATATAAAGGCAACATTTATCTCTGAGATAGTTGAACCGGAGGGGCATGACATAGATTTGTTTGGGAAGTTGATCATTCCATGATAATATCTTTGCTGAGAAAGAGACTGTATTTTAGAAAATATTAAATGTGCTGAGATCTATATCTTATTTAATTATAGTCTTGTCTACAACTAATCAAACAATTTTATGGTATGTCGTTTAGCATAGTAGATCATATCTTGTTGTACTGTTCAGTCTCTAACCATCTGGACTGTGCCTTCTCTGTTGTAATAAATAAATAAATAAATATATATATATATATATATATATATATATATATATATATATATATATATACAGTTTTTTCCGTTGTGTTGTAATATAAATATTACACACAGTAGATTATCAGCTCACGTAGAGTTTGCTCGACGGT
>OZ024755.1:7151921-7159421 GCA_964016885.1 Eledone cirrhosa
AGTAGCATGCAGATACATTATCTTACATAAGACCTTATGGAATCTAGAACATTCTTTCTACAGATATTCCTTAGTAGATTCTAAACCTTTTTGACATTTCTCTTCTTAGCTGTTATATTGTGGAGAGACGATGTTTGGTTGACAATCATATCTGTCTTTTTATGTAATCCGAACCCACGTATCCCATTAAGAAATGGAATGTTTTTTTGATTATCATATGATTAAAAAAGATGATCTCCACAATAGGGTGTCTCAAAAAAATGTATACACTCTTCAACAGTATGCTATTATATATTGCCTGCACAGGTAATCAAAGTGTGTATATATATTTTGGGGGGATACCCAGTAGAATACAGGTGTATATCGACATATCTTCTTCTTCTTCTTCTTCTTCTTCTTCTTCTTCTTCTTCTTCTTCTTCTTCTTCTTCTTCTTCTTCTTCTTCTTCTTCTTCTCCCACTTATTCCCAAGAGTGTCGTAGGGAGCAGAGTCCTCAAACACTCCTTCCAGTGGGTCCTGTCAGATGCAACCCTCTCCAACTGATCCGGCTGGATCTCCCAAGCAAGACCAACCAAGCTCATGGGTGTTATCCAACCAGTTCATTGCAAAAATGTTCACTATTTCAATTCTTAATGTGATGCAGTCATAGTATTGTTTTATACTTTTCAAGTGTATTTCACTAATATGGTTTTATATGGTTTGTTAATTCAAACATTTATAGTATCTTTACTAGTAGTCAGGTCGCTGTGAAAATTTGCAGTATCAAAGTAGATACTTAAATTTTTAATGTGATGCAGTCATAGTGTAGTTTTATACTTTTTAAGTAATGTTAATTGCTAATACGGTCTCACGTGGTTTGTTAATTCAAATTCAAAAGTGTATAGTATCTTCCTTAGTGGGCAGATCATTGTGAAAATTTGCAATATTAGCGTAAATACTTCAATTTCTATCGTGATACAATCATGGTCTTACTTTGTACTTTTGTCTTGTTAATATAGTTACATGAAGTGGAAGACATTAAGGGTTTAATACTCCATTAGCATATTCAAATTGCTGTTACCATTTCAATTGTTATGTCTCTGTATTTAGAGATATCTCACACTTTAAACTTACTACTATTGCTGCTTCTTCTCCACCTTGGCTATTGTATTTCTACTTGAATGCCTGTCTATTGTCTACTGTCTGCTGTAGTTAGTTATTCTTTACCGTTATTAATTAGCTTCTACGTGAGCAGACACACACACACATGCACACACCCACCCACACACATACACACACACACATGCACACACCCACCCACACACATACACACATACATACACATACATATAAACATAAACACATACACACACATACAAACATAAACACACACACACAGACTGACACATACATATGGACACAGACAACATATACAGAGAGACATACACAGGCACACATGCATGCAGTCACATATACATACATACAAACACAAATACATACATACACACAGACACAGACACGTACATGTGTTTCTATTTTTGTCTCCTACTTATGTAAGGTGAGACAACTTGTCTCATCTTAGATAACAAGTCTAACCTCACTGACCACGGTCCCGCAATATTACATAACTGACCACCAATATCTGCTCCTGTCTCATATTATACAACTGACCACTGTCCCACCATCTTATACAACTGACCACTGTCTCACCATCTTAGACAACTGACCACCGTCCTACCATCTTATACAACTGACCACCATCTCACTATCTTATAGAACTGACCACCGTCCCACCAATATCTACCCAGTCTCATCTTATTCAACTGACCATCATCCCACCAATATTTGCTCCAGTTATATCATATATAACAACTCTAACCTCTTTGACGGCTGTCTCACTGTCCCACTGTCTCACTGACCCACTGTCTCACTGTCCCACAGTCCCACTGTCCCACTGTATCACTGACCCACTGTCTCACTGTCCCACAGTCCCACTGTCCCACTGTATCACTGACCCACTGTCTCACTGTCCCACAGTCCCACTGTCCCACTGTATCACTGACCCACTGTCTCACTGTCCCACAGTCTCACTGTCCCACTGTCTCACTGACCCACTGTCTCACTGTCCCACAGTCCCACTGTCCCACTGTATCACTGACCCACGGTCTCACTGTCCCACAGTCCCACTGTCCCACTGTATCACTGACCCACTGTCCCACTGTCCCACAGTCCAACTGTCTCACAGCACCATTGTCTCACTGTCCCACTGTCCCACTAAATTCTTCCCCAGTTTATTGTTTATTGTCTTCACCCCCCATAGCTCAATGTTAATGCAGCATGGCCAATTGGTCAAGAAATTAGCTTTGTAATCATTAGGTCTTGGGTTCGATCCCACGGTGTGGAACTTTTGGACAAGTGTCATATACCATAGGCTCAGGTTGACTTCCTTGACAGTAGAATTTGGAAGTTCTTTGGATGGACTGTAGCTGTAAATTCAAAGTGCTAGCCTTGTCACAGAATGTGTCATAATGAATCTTTATGGGTACACGTGTCTCTGGAATGTTCAGTCATACGAACATAAGTTTCACGAGCAAGTTGTTCGATTGATCAAACAACTGAAGCAGTGATTGTTCCAACCGACAGAGGCCCAACAACAACAACAACAGCAATATCTTATCTATCAGTCTTAACCCTTTAGTGTTGAAACCGGCCAAAACCGGCCAGAATTCTCTACCTCTTTCTGTTGAAACTGGCTGTAACTGGTCGCTCAAACTGATGTTAAGGTATTGTTCACAAAATAAATACTTTCAAAATCTCATAGATTCGATATTATGTGAGATAATTATGTGAGGTAAAGCGTTTACCATGAAAATATAATAGTATATATAAAATAATGTAAATGCTAAAGGGTTAATCTATACTGATTCCATTTCTTGATCTTTATTTGCATAATTTTCTTAGTTTATTCATTGCTGTTTCTTTTCCGCGAAACATTTTCTTATCAATTAAGTTACACGCTTTATTTTTTCTTTTCTATTATATTATTATTTTATAAAACCATTTACTGCTGCTATATTCTACAAAACGATTGGTTCTCTGTCAGCCAATCATTTTCCTCAATATACTTGAACTGATGATAACAATCAGACTACTGCTGTTTAAATTTTGGACCAACACCTGTCAACTCTCCCTGTCAAACGAGGAGATCTCCCACCCATTTTGTGGTGGGTGAGAGATATCGTTTCTTGTGAAAATGGTTATTACTTTCATTATGTCCGTATCGGTAGAGGGTTGGATGCCATGCTTTCTAGCATAGTTACGTCCCTTTACGGTCTGAGTTCAAATCCCGCCGAGGTTAATTTTGCCTTTCATCCTTACGGGGGTCGATAAAATAAAGTACCAGTAATGTACTGGGTAATTGCTGGCCTTGTGCCAAAAGTAGAAACAATTATATAAAATCTACCCATTTGGGGGCACTGTTTTTTCATGGTACTCCCTGTTTGGGTTTTTAGAGGTTGACAGGTCTTCCAACAATATATGTAAGATGAAAACATTGTTATATTCAAATCTCTAACTTAAAATAACCCTTGTCATAGAATAGGTTTCAATAAATAAATATTTGAAATTGGTTTTATTTTTATAAGGAACAAGTTTGGTGTTTTCTAGGATGTTAAATTATATTTTCAAATGAAGAGTTTTTTTTTTTTTTTACGAAGAAAATATTAGAAACTAGAAGTTAGGAGTTTGAAGTGATGACATAGACACGCATGTAAATAAATAACTCCTGGCCCCAGCCAATAACCAGATTGAGAGATAGGAGCTGCAGCAATAGGAACCAGTAGCAACAGCAGCAGTGGCGGGATTACCCTCTATATTCTAAACACCATACAGGATGTCTTTTTGGTGCAGCAAATAAACAATTAGGCCTTTATATTGTGTGTGTCATAGAGATGCTTTTATTTTGTAGTTTATAGAAAGTTGGGGGTTAAACTTAACCCTTTACGTATTTCTAATGAAACACAATATTTATGATTTTTAAATAATTTTGAAAATAATTATGTGTTTAGAGAGATTGTGTTATATAGTTAAGCTGATGTTTGGCGCAAAACTTAACAACTTTTCATAAATATAATTTTATGGAAAGATTAACCCTATTTTTGAAAATAATCAAGAATTTATAAAAATACAATTAATTTAGTAATATAACATTGTTAATCTGGTGTTTGGAATATAACTTAACAAAGGTTCTTTCATAAAATTATAATTGTTTCTACTTTAGGCACAAGGCCAGCAATTACCCAATGCATTATGGTACTTTATTTTATCAACCCCGTAAGGATGAAAGGCAAAGTTATAATGGAAAGTTTTTAGATAAATATAAATACTTTAAAACAAACAGCTCTGTATCATATATTCAGGGCATTTCCATGCAGTTTGGTATGATATCAAAAGGGTTAATATTTCGCTTTGTTTAACATCAACACAGAAAAAAAATACCAAAAACTTCATCAGTAATACTGAAATTATGATGAATGTCTTTGGTATAGGATCAGAAGTCACATATAATGCTGCTGCTGCTGCTTAGTACCAGGTTAGCTCTGATGGAATAGAACCTATGATCAAGGGTATTTCTATTGTAGAAACTTCATCTTTGTTTTCTGACATACCGTATTTCCCGGTGCTGAAGACGCTTCGTCCTTAAGAATGCACCCTAATTTTGACAACCAAAAATTAAAAAAAAAATAATAAACAAGCTTCAGCCTCCAGGACGCATGGTAGATTTTTGACGCAGGGAAATACAGTAGTTTGTTCCATTATAGAACAAGGCCCCTTCCCTTTTAACCCTTTAGCATTTACATTACTCTATATTTTCTATTATATTTTCATGGTAGAGTCTTTACTTCACATAATTATCTCACATAATATTGAGTCTATGAGATTTTGATATTACTTATTTTGAGAACAATACCTTAACATCAGTATCAGAGAACAATACCTTAACAACAGAAACAGGTGAGAGAATTCTGACCGGATACGGCCAGTTTAAATGCTAAAGGGTTAAAGATAGCATGGCAGAATTTGAGGGAGAATTTGTTACTATTGCTTGCATATTGGGTGACCACCTACCCTAGAGCCATTTTTGATAGCGTAAAAGATATTCCTGTTTCCAAATAGTAGTCAAATCTCCTTTAATAAATACATTACTATCTTGAAAAATATAAATGATCTATTAAACAATGTAATTCCTGATATCCAAAAGGATGGACGATAAAGACTGGAACACCTCTGATCATAGGTGTGTTCGTTTAGACTTGACCTGGGGCCAAACAACAACAACAATAACATCATGAATACATTAAGTTGTAGACAAGGATATTCCCTCCCACAACTGTGGAATGGGATGCTAGTTCGACGCAGGGTGAATTAGTAACAACAACTGATAAATATCAGGGAGAACATACCTACATACATACACACACACACACACACACATATATATATATATATATATATATATATATATATATATATATATATATATATATATATATATATATATATATATATACAAACATACACACATATATACATACATACAATAACATGTTTGGCTCAAAGATACAGCGTGCCTTCAGAACTGGATAAGAAACTCATGACTGCAAGATCGTGAGTTGAAAACTGCACCTTCACATCTTACACAAGGATAAACATTTCTTCCTCTATTGACGTATGTGTGATATCTGAGGTTATCAAATAATTTGAGATGATTCGAGGAATTAAGGAGTGGTATATGACGTAGATTAAACCAAGCTAATTGATAAATATATGTCGAACCTATCTTGGCTGTGTGTTATTAAAACACTTTGATTTGTAATCACCTTGCACAACTCCATATTGGTAAAATGTAATTTGAATTTGTCAGTCTGTGAGCAAAATTTGGTCTACAGACACTGCGTTGATGACCATCGTATATATATATATATATATATATATATATATATATATATATATATATATATATAAGAAGAAGAAATTGAAAATGCAACTAGAGTTTTCTAAGAATATAAATATTATTAAAAGACTCCAGTTGCATTTTCCATTTTTACTCATGCAGGACATTTAAAAAAACCTTACTTTCTTATATATATATATATCATCATCATCATCATCATAATCTTCGTTTAACGTTCATCTTCCATGCTAGCATGGGTTATATATATACATATATATATATATATATATATATATTTATTAAAATAACAAATTTTAATAGATATTTGCTCTAGGGTTCTTATATATTTGATATATATATTTGCCCTAGGGTTCTTATATATTTGATATATATATTTGTCCTTATCGAGGCCTGTTGGATTTTAGTCTTCACATTTATTATTATTACTATATATATATATATATATATATATATATATATATATATATATATATATATATATATATATATATATATATATATATATATATAATCTCCTAAGGTTTTAAGGTTATTATTTCCAGGTTGGGAGTAGGCTTGATTGTGTATTTTATTCTCTTCTAAAATATATAATTTATTTTTCTAGCTGAGTGGAAAGAAGCAATGTGAAATAAGCTACGACCTTACTATACTGAGCTGAACACCGTAACCACTTAGCCACATGTCTTCCCTCGCTTGCATTATTGTGCTATTAATTAAAATCCTATTTCTTGACTGCTGGAGGTAATCACAAATATTGATTACATGTTTCAATCAATCTTTTCATTTGACATGTCATAAAAATGTCAACTATAATTGATCTTACCGATAACAGCAATTTAATAGTAAAAATATCAATATTTCTCTAATTTCTGTCTGTTCGTTCTATTTTGCCTATTTACCTGTGTCTAAACCCTTCTCTCTCCTCATCTTTCTCTTTTTACCACACACATGTACATATACACATACACATGCTCACTCGCAGTCACACAATGTATATATATATATATATATATATATATATATATATATATACGTGTGTGACCCACCCTTGCAAGCAGGGAAAAGCGGACGTAAAATGATGATGATGATATATATATATATAATTTTGAGTATGCGTTGGTTGTTTACCGACACCTCAGTATGCAGGTTGGAGCACTCAACGAAGTGCGCAGGTTGGCTATCACTGATATATATAGCAGTGAATATGAATAAACAAAGCTAATTTTACCCGGTTGACTTACACTTCTTGCTTATATATATATATATAATTGTTTCTACTTTTGGCACAAGACCAGCAATTACCCAGTCCATTACTGGTACTTTATTTTATCGACCCGGTAAGGATGAAAGGCAAAGTTAACCTCGACGGGATTTGAACTCAGACCGTAAAGGGACGTAACTATGCTGGAAAGCATGGCGTCCGACCCTCTACCGATACTGCCAAGGAAATATGTATCGTAGGAGAGGAGGAGATAGAGAGATCCAGATTACTAAAGGCCAATAGCAGAAGCGAAGTGTGCTCAATGCTTGGGTTAGCAGAGTTAAAT
>OZ024755.1:7164421-7169620 GCA_964016885.1 Eledone cirrhosa
AGAAAGAGCCGTCGAAACGGCTTGAGCTCTGCCGTCGGGGACATACTTTTTCCTATTTCCCTCTCTACTACTCTAAGTATTGAGTACTCTGGTGCGTTATGGCCCATCTGGTTCCTTACCACAATTCCTTTGTTATATATATATATATATATATATATATATATATATATATATATATATATCAAAGTATATATTGAGTTAGAAACTCTCAATAGCCCCTGACAATTAAAATACCTCAAGGAAAAAACTTTCCGAACCTTAAAATATAATTTAATATAAAGAGAGATAAACACAGATATATACATATATATATGTCAAATCATAAGGGACCTAGTTGGCTAGGGTGAATAAGATACTAACTATAAACAATAGGGTTTGCCAGACTCAATTAAAAGAATAAATTAAGAAATAATACAAACCGTATCGTGATAACTAACAGTTATACTATTTCTTAATTTATTCTTTAATTGAGTCTGGCAAACCGTATTGTTCATAGTTAGTATCTTATTCACTCTGGCGATTTAGATCCCTTACGATTTGAACACATATATGTATATATCTGTGTTTATCTCTCTTTATTATATTAAATTATACACACACACACACACACACACACACACACACACACACACACTCACACACACACACACACACACATATATATATTATATATATATATATATATATATCGTTTCTGAATAGCAAGATTCTTTATCTGAAAACGTGTGTTGAAACCTTTTTTTTTTATATATATGGTGGCTGCCAACTCGTTTTCGAGTACGGCCACTACTTTATATCTATGTAGGAGAACCCCTACCGATGCGCTGAACGAGTGTGACTTTTTAGTCCAGCCAGCGACTTGAAAACTCTAGTACAAACACTACACTTGTGACAATTATTGACACATAGTGCTGGGCCCATGGTACCATGTGACGACAAGTGCAGAGAGATCTCCAGATATAAAGCAATGCCTGTGCCGTGAAGCTTTTATAGTGAGCAAAGGCACTGCACAAAGCCAGTCCCACTCTCTTAACCAAGATGATATTTACCAAAAAGAAGAACAATATATATATATATATATATATATATATATATATATATATATATATATATATATATATATATATATATATATATATATACACACGCATATATATATATATATATATACATATTTATATTTAGTCTATCAATTCATTTCATTGTTCTTTTTAATTCGTTTCAGATATATTATTCAATACGACGGCAAAAACGGAATTACCAGGGGCAGTTACTCGGAACCATACCCTAATTTTCAACATTAGTAGTTTCCCAAAGGGGGAACAAATAAATCTGGCCCAACTCCGATTGTATAAACTGGTAGAAAGGGATCGCAATACATATGTTGGAGAAAACCGTAAAGTATCATTGTATGAAGAAATCATAAAAGACGATTCACAATACCTGAAACTTGTGTCCCAGAAACACATCTATGGAAGAAATAGTGGCTGGGAATCATTCGATGTGACTCCAGCTGTTAAACGATGGGTTGATGAAATAGGAAACGGTTACATTCAAATGCTTCAGGTGACCATTGAGAGTATATTTAATAATACATGGGGGGATGACATGGATATAAGCACAACTCCTCGCAATAAGAAGGAACCATTACTGGTGGTTTTCTCCAAGCAAATTAACAAACGTCTTGTTCATAAACAAGAGCGGAATGAATTACTTCATCATGAGATGACTTTAAAAGAAAGTGAAGACATTGATAATTTCACGTCGAGTAATCCATCTAAAATGTCTCAGGGGGGAAACAACAATTATGATTATGATGATGATGAAGTTGAAGATGAGGAAGAAGAAGAGGATGATGATGGAGATGATTATGACGATGAGTATGATGATGGAACTAATGGAAATGATGATGATATATCACCAGAAGTTACATCATATGCGAAGGTGAGACGAAGTATTCGCTCCACTAAAAGTTACACCCAAGAGGAAAAAACGAGAGTGAAGAGAAGTAGGAAACCTAGTCGACGTAATATTTGTAAAATATCAAAACTTGTCGTAGATTTCCGCAACATCGATGGACATGATTGGGTTATAGCTCCAAATAAATATGACGTAAGTATTATTTTAATCTATTTGTTTAACCCTTTAGCATTTACATTACCCTGTATTTACTATAGTATTTTCATGGTAAACACTTTATCACACATAATTATCTCACATAATATCAAAGCTATGAGATTTTTATGCTATTTATTTTGAGAACAATACCTTAACATCAGTATGAGCAGCTGGTTGCAGCCAGTTTGAAAAGAAAGAGGTGAGAGAATTCCAGTTTAAACGCTAAAGAGTTAACAGTTTAGTCAAAGAGGGAAGGACAGAGGCCCTGAGACTTTTCATAGCCTTCGTGACTAGTTAGAGGAAGATATCCTTAACCCTTTAGCATTTAAACCGGTCGTATCTGGCCAGAATTTTCTCAACTTCTTCTGTTCAAACCAGCCATAACTAGCCGCTCATACTGACGTTAAGGTATTGTTCTTAAAATAAATAACATCAAAATCTCGTAGCTTTGATATTATGTCACGACAAAAAAGCACCCAGACCACACTGTAAAGTGGTCATATAGGCACCACCGTAAAAAAAACCACCCAGTACTCACTGTAAATGAGATTGGTGTAAGGAAGGGCATTCAACTGTAGAAATCAAGACAAAATCAGTTCCCGTATGAGCAAAACATGGTCACCCGACCTGGCATTACCCACAACAGGTCAATTCGTCCAACCCATGTTAGAATGGACATAAAATGGTGATGATGAATTATGTAAGATAAAGCCTTTACCACAAAAATACAATAGTATATATAGAGTAATGTAAATGTAAAAGGCTTAATCTAGGTCTGAATGTCTACAAGAGATGGGTATCTACTAAAGTACCCAAGGGATATGTAGTAATGTTAAACAGCGTGACAGGTTAAGTCTACCACGTGAGCAAGTCACTGCAGAATGTCATCTTACAATGCAGAGGACCACACTGTATCATGTCTAACCATCTAACAATTCAACCATGACTGGTCTATTATTTTATCGACCATGAAAAAGGGTTTGAACTCAGAGCACAGACATACTGTGCCTTATATTCACTGACACACTGCTTCGATTACAAATGTCTGTAGAAAGTTTATTGATTTTTAAGTATCTTATCTTGAGAAAAACACTAAAATGTTTCAACACATGTAATCTTATCATAGTTGACTTTGCTTAATATGCACTTTAACCTAATGGATGCTAGAGAGATGCGAAAGAAATCAAAATTTATGTCTGCCAACATTCGTGCTTGTCTGTACATATTAGAAATATCCTGTACAGATAGATATCTTTTTAAAAAAAGCTGTAACTAAATGAACCTCCGTCTACTTCAACGATGAGTGTTCCAGTTATTTTATCAATGGAACTGCTTATGTGTTAAATTAATGTGCAAATGGCTGGGTATTTTACAGAAATGTACCCTTTTTAGGGAGGTTCAGTGTTAAAGACTGGTACTTCCCGTTTGGGTTTTGAGAGGTTGGTAGGTCTGCATAAATGTGACTAGTTAATTTAATTGTATATGTAAATACAATTGAGATTTTATATATTTAAATATAACATATATATACACATTATTTTCCAGGCTAATGAATGCAGTGGTAAATGTTATTATCCACTGGCTGAACATTTACAACCAACAAAACATGCTATGATTAGGGCAAATCTACACATTCAGAATAAGAAAGTTACCAGACCCTGTTGTGTACCAATAAAACTAAAACCGATATCTTTATTATACCGAGATGCAACTACTCAGAGTTTTACATTCAAATATAAATATGAAGGTATGACTGTTTCTGCTTGTGGCTGTCGGTGACAAAGTTTTTGAAAAAGATCGACATGGAAAGTTGTCTAACGCAGAAGAAATGTGGACTGAATTTGTGAAGAAAAAAGAAATTATTTCTGTGGATGAAACTTCTTCAAATAAGGCAATTAAAGTCGACAATATACAAATGTTTGACTGATATTTTTGATTAGTATGTTATTGTTGTTGTTGTTTTTGTTGATGATGATGATGATGATGATGATAATTACGATGATGATGTTTTCCTTGCTATTGCTGTTGTTAACATTGCATAATCTGACGGGAGGATGAAATGAAATTTAGCAATAAGTTTCATCAATTGAGATGAGTAAAAGAAACTTCCAATTATCTCAATTTATATGTTTATTTTTATAGTGATTGTTTAAATAATACATTTCTACCTGCATGTATATATTTCTATATGTTGGTGTGGATAACCTGCATCCTTAATCATTTGGGTAGGTGGAGGAAATACACAATAGAAGTCAACAACAGAAATTAAAGTCTGGGTGGTCTGGTTGTCGCAGTTACAACAGAAATTGGGTGATAACAAGTGAAGCTATTTGAGGAAGTCTGCCGCCTCTATACCATAACATATTGTTAGAGTTTTTTGGTTTTATATTGTTAACATGTAAAATGATTTAATAGAATAATTTATTTACAGTAGGTATATATTTTCTACATAGTTATTGTATACTTTGTAACTTGATCATATTGGCGAATTGTTGGTAGTTTAGTTTGAATTATATCATTTATTGATTCTTATATTTTGGAAAATGTAGAATATTTAGAAAGAGAATTTATTCCTAATTTATATTTATTAATTTTGTCGACAGGTGTTGTTGAGTATTTTGTCATTTAGTACTATTTTATAAGACATATGAGTATGTATATATATATTATAAATATATATATATATATTTATAAATATATATATATATATATATATATATATATATATATATATATATATATATATATATATTATAAATATATATATATATTTATAAATAAATATATATATATATATATATGTATGTATGTATATATATATATGTATATATGTATGTATATATATATGTATATATGTATGTATATATATATATATGTATATATGTATGTATATATATATATGTATATATGTATGTATATATATATATGTATATATATGTATGTATATGTATATATATATATATATATATATATATATATATTTATGTATATATATATATATGTATATATGTATATATATTTATGTATATATATATATGTATATATATGTATATATATATATATGTATACATATGTGTGTGT
>OZ024755.1:7187320-7192320 GCA_964016885.1 Eledone cirrhosa
TATAGTCATTCGTCTATTTGATCAGTTTTAATGTTTAGCTAATATCCTGTCAATAGCTAAATTTCATTCAGATGAATCTAGAGTTAATCCCCTTGATTTACTGAACTCTCTTCGATAATGATTCTCTGGCAATTTCCCCAGGGTGTGATTATTCCTTTATTTATTTATTTATTATTCAATTATTCAGGGGGTTCCGAATAGAGCCCTTGATCATGGTAGGAGTGTTACGATCTACAATGATAATATCGTGTGCGAATTCCCTCAATACTTTCCCGAATACTTGTAAGTTATTTTAATAAAAAGGGGAGATCACTGGAGAAATTTTATGGGCGACATTAATGCAGCTTCTAATGTTTAATTATCAGCAACAAGATGGCTGACTTTGAATGGCAAAGGAACGTCGATGAATATATTTGTGTGTGTGTATATATTGACAAAGAACAAATCAAAAACAAGGAGTGCAGTACGAACAGTGTTGGTATTAGGTGCGTGCACGCTTATATATATATATATATATATATATATATATATATATATATATATACACACACACACACACACACACACACACACACACACACACACACACACACACACACACACACACACACACACACACACACACACACACACACACACACACACACACACACACACTCATAGCCGAAAGCTTGGCTGTCTCGTTAAGGAGTCTGCTTTGCAAACACGTAGCTGTGTGTTCAGTCTAGCTGTAAAGCACGTTCTATAACTGTCTTCCCGAGCTAACCAATGGCTTCTACAGGACTACAACTGTTTCATTCGGGAGAAATCATCAATATTTATACTCTGCTATATATTGAGTACCTTACTTACTGTGGTTACGTGGTTACCCCCGATTGAACCCGGGATAAACTTATATATATATATACCACCATAATCAACGTGGGTTTTCGATTCCTTTACACACACACACATATAAATATCTACATATATATATATCATATATACACAGATACTCTCATAAACACACACGCATATAAGTGCGTGTAAATATGTATATATATATATATATATATATATATATATATATAAATATCTACATATATATATATCATATATACACATATATTCTCATAAACACACACACATATAAGTGCGTGTAAATATGTATATATATATATGTATGTATATATATATACATATATATGTGCGTGTATTGTGAAATGTGTATTGAAAGTTAAGTAGAAGAGAGTCAGAACACGTGTACCAATGGATCATATATTGTTTTCATTATTGGTTTAGTTCTAATCGATAATTAGACATGCATCTGTTGCACCTGCCTGTCTGATATTTTGCAGCTGAGATGCAAATAGATGCAATTAGATGCAATCATACGCAAACAGAAATACAATGCATAATCCCCGAGGGCATTGGGTTGGAAACTATGCAATGTAAATTTAAACTAAGAAGGTTGTAGGTTATTGTGACTGGGGCGATTTGTCCTATGCCAAACTCTCAACATATTACACTGTATATCTATATACATAAATGGCAATTTCTGCCTGTTTGTTTGTGAACCTAAAACTCAAAAACTACCAAACCAATCTTGATGAAACTTGACACGTGTTTGGGGCTTATACCCATTTGATTTCTTACGTATATTTCATTTTAATCAAAGGGTTCCCTGGGGCTTCACACCCCCGCTGAGAACCCCCGTTTAATTTTTTTCCCCTTCGATTTATATGAAACATAGGTAAATGACAAGATATGATGTCTATTCACAAAATTTCAGCAAATTTCAGTAATATTAAGACACCCTAATGGGGGTTCTATCTTTTTCCTTATAACAACACTCAACTTCTCTGACAAACATTTTTTCGCCTGACCAATGCAATCAACAATATTTGTTTGTATTATTGTTTCGTAAATGAATTTGTCTTCGCTTTTGATTATGTGTCTTATATTTTGATTTCATTTTTGGTCTGAGAGGCATTGGGCATTTTAATGGGAACTGGGAATACCCCCGCTCACGGGTATTACCGGGTACCTCAGCTAGTTATAAAAAATACCAACTCGTTACAACGGTTAAGACGACGAATATTCCACTTGATTCTAGCAATAGCCTGCTTGTGAAATTAACGTGCAAGTGGCTGTTAACCAAATCAATGTTATTTGTTTGTTATTTTCTTAGAGATAGTTATCTGATGAAATAGAATAAGAAGACATTACAGCAATACAACGAGAGGAAACATAATAATAACATCACTGATGTTGTCACATGTGGGTGACGAAAGAACTCTGAGAAATTATATTTAAATCTATATTTTTAACTGTTGGTCAATCAATGATAAACATTGATTGCCAGCTGAATTAATTATAAATATAAATTATACTGAAGCGAAAACTAGCCCATGCCAAACAGTGAGTGTGTTTTACTATATATTCTTGGCAATATTATAACAACATGGCCCTCCTCAAATATAACAATAATTATCTAATCTTAGAGCACTTTCAATATCTCTAAGAAGGCCCTTTTTTCTTGATTGAAACAGTTGTAGGTTCGATAAATTACAGAGCCACGAGATAGCCTTTTCTCATGGTATTTCTTTAGTTAAATCTATGGGTAACATAATTCTCCACCACTCTGGGTCAAATATCGTGAAATTCCGATGTAACCTGAAGCTTATATCTCTATTATTATTTTTGAAACTCCACACCATACTCTCTTATTTGTGCCCCATCTATGGAACTGACCCAGCTATTAAAACTGATTGACTGTGCGATAATGTTATAGAATTCTTTTTATTTTTCTCTGAGTTTTTAATAATTATTTTAAACAGTTTTAATTGTTCCACCCATAGAAGAAATTAAATATGCTGTTTTCTTTTGCATTTAAACCGAACAGTTAGCAATTTACATTTCCTCAACAAGTGAGGTAGGGTTGACTCTGCTTCGTGTAAAATAGCCATTTTGGGAGTAGATCTTAGACATAACAGTATAGTTTTGTCAATTTGTGTACGAAATCTATCGATAGTTTCAACATAGCTAATGCTTGTGTCTCCCCAAAACTCAGCTGTCAGAACGTTGATAACTTCCTTATTATACAATATCAAATTCCTGGCTTCTTTTTCTTTTTCTTTTTCTTTTTCTTTTTCTTTTTCTTTTTCTTTTTCTTTTCTTCTTTCTTCTTCTTCTTTCTAATTCCTGCCACCCCTAAAATAGTTCCTTTGTCTTAACGATACTTCGGTCAGTTGTTGTTGTTAATATTGTTGCTGTTGTTGATGTTGTTGCTTCTGCTGCTGTTAATCTATTCAATATTCCAATAAGATACACCAATATCGATTAGAATCGACTAATTAGTTTCGATTCCCCTTTTTCTTCCAGCAGGATATCGATTAAAGAAAGGGTTACTGTGAGGCTTAGTTAGGACTGGTTGATGGTGTTGGTGGTGGTAGTAGTAGTGGTGGTGGAGGTGATGGTTAAAGTGGTGGTGGCGGCGGTAGTGGTAATAGTGGTGTTGGTGGTAGTGGTAATTGTGGTGGTGGTGGTGGTTGTGGTGGTTATAGTGGTAGTGGTTGTGATGGTGGTGGTTATAGTGGTGGTGGTGGTGGCTATAGTATATGGTGGGGTTGGTTGTGGTGGTGATTATAGTGGTGGTGGTGGTGGTGATATTAGTAGTGGTAGTAATGGTGGTGGTGGTTGTGGTGGTGATATTAGTAGTGGTAGTAATGGTGGTTGTGGTAGTGATATTAGTAATAGTAGTAGTAATAGTAGTAATGGTGGTGGTGGTTGTGGTGGTGATATTAGTAGTGGTAGTAATGGTGGTAGTGATATTAGTAGTAGTAGTAATAGTAGTAATGGTGGTGGTGGTGATATTAGTAGTGGTAGTAATGGTGGTGGTGGTTGTGGTGGTGATATTAGTAGTGGTAGTAATGGTGGTGGTGGTTGTGGTGGTGATATTAGTAGTGGTAGTAATGATGGTGGTGGTTGTGGTGGTGATATTAGTAGTGGTAGTAATGATGGTGGTGGTTGTGGTGGTGATATTAGTAGTGGTAGTAATGGTGGTGATGGTTGTGGTGGTGATATTAGTAGTGGTAGTAATGATGGTGATGGTTGTGGTGTGGCCCCTTTGTTTGTGAGTTGGGCCTAAGAGCGGAATATTAGGAGAGGTTTAGGGTGAGGTTGTGATGTTGTAGTGCTGGTTGTTGTTTAGCCCCAGGTCAACCCTGATCGAAGAGATTTCTGCTATAACCACAATGTTCTATTTTGCCTATCCATGATAACAATATTCATTAAAATATTCCTTTAAGATTTCATAGTGGTTTGGCTGCTATTTCTAGCACATCATATAAACACGTGTACCCTCCAGACACACATGGATGATGGTAGCCATTGTCATATACATAGGGTTAGTGGTGGTGGTAGTAGTTGTAATAGGGATGATGGTTAGTGGTGGTGGTAGTAGTTGTAATAGGGATGGTGGTTAGTGGTGGTGGTAGTGAAGGTAATAGGGTGGCGGTGGAAGTCAAGGTAATAGGGATGATGGTTAGTGGTGGTCGTCGTCGTTGTAATAAGGATAGTGGTGGTGGTGGTAGTCGTTTCGTTTGACGATAAAAAAAAGATATTGAGTAATGTAAAGAAACAATGAAAGTGGGGGAAAGAAAAAAGAACAATGAGATGTCATCTTAATTTTAATTGTTGGTTAATTAATATAAAATCAGAAAAAAAGGAGAAATGAATTTTAGACTAATCGATAAACTTTATCGATTAGTAGAAGATTGTTCTGTAGTTTATTTTAATGAGTGATAATTTAACGAGGTTGGTGTCGGACTCCACCAAGGGTGGGTGTTGTCATTTCTGTTTATAATCTTCACTGAGATGCACTGGATAGGTTTTCTGCCGAGTGCTGCACATCAGGAATGAAAATCAGTGTTACGCCCTTTCAAGGAATCCTGCACACTGTCCCTCCCCACCCCGTGTGGTTTTGGTTTCTAGGAGTAAATTATGTAACGGACCTTTCT
>OZ024755.1:7199820-7202320 GCA_964016885.1 Eledone cirrhosa
CCGAGGTTAACTTTGCCTTTCATCATTACAGGGTCGATAAAATAAAGTACCAGTAATGTACTGAGTAATTTGCTGGCCTTCTGCCAAAAGGAGAAACAATTATATATCATATATGTATATATGTATATATATATATATATATATATATATAATATATATATATATATATATATAAAATATATAATATATGTGTACGAAGAAGTTAGACTCTAGTATTGTGGGAAGGAATTTATATATATATATATGCTTGTGTGTGTGCGTGTGAGTGTGTGTGTGTGTGTGTGTGTGTGTGTGTGTAAAACACATCTACTTTGTTCTTATTATATATATACATATATATAACTTCCTTCCCACAATACTAGAGTCTAACTTCTTCGTACACATATATTATATATTTTATCATATATTTTATTATATATTTTTGTCAGTGTTGAACAAATGAGCGACGATGGTTGCTAACCACTGTACGGCTTAATTCGGGATGTTTGTGTACAAATACACTGAGCATTATAATAAATGCTCGGTGAATCCATACGTACATATATATATATGTGTGCATGTATGTATATATATATATATACATACAACTGTACGTCTGTATGCATATATGTATGTACGTGTACATACTTATATTTAAGTAACAGCCGTACTAAGAGTGGGAAATGAAATTTCGTTTCGTTTTTTCCGTTTATATATATATATAAAATATATAATATATGTGTACGAAGAAGTTAGACTCTAGTATTGAGGGAAGAAAGTTATATATATATATATATATATATATATATATATATATATATATATATATATATATATATATATATATATATATATATATATATATATATATATATATATATGCGTGTGTATGTGTGTGTGCGCACGTGTGTGTGTGTGTAACACCTCTACTTTGTTCTTATTATATATATACATATATATATAACCTCCTTCCCACAATACTAGAGTCTAACATCTTCGTACTCATATATTATATATTTTATATATTATATATTTATATATATAAGGGCAGTGGATTAGCAGTATCGGTAGAGGATGGGACGCCATGCTCTGAAGCATAGAATTGCGTCCCTTTATGATCTGAGTTCAAATCTCGCCGAGGTTAAATTTGCCTCTCATCCTTACGGGGTCGTTAAAATAAAATACCAGTAATGTACTGGGTTATTGCTGGCCTTGTGCCAAAAGTAGAAACAATTATATATTATATATGTATGTATATATAATATATATATATAGAAAATATATAATATATGTGTACGAAGAAGTTAGACTCTAATATTGAGGGAAGGAAGTTATATATATATATCTATATGCGTGTGTGTGTGTGTGTGTGTAAAACACTTCTACTTTGTTCTTATTATATAAAGTACCAGTAATGCACTGGGTAATTTCTGGGCTTGTGCCTTACGTAGAAACAATTATATATATCCATATATATAACTTCCTTCCCACAATATTAGAGTCTAACTTCTTCGTACAATTATATATTATATATGTAAATATATATATATATATATTGGGATTTAATGCTCTGAAATAGCGATATATATGTGAAGACAAACATAGAATATTCGAAAATATTCTGTATGTTTATAATAAACATTTTGAAGACCCAATCGCTATAGAATAGAATACGTCACGTATTACAATTTGAGATTCTCTATAAAAGCAAGGGAAGTAATCTACGCGTTTCATTCTTGTTAGAAATCATCAGGATTACATATCCAATGCTTTTATCGAGAACGACACAGCTAGAGACTTATAGAATACTTAGCTGTGTACATGAACTGGTTTGAAAGAGCGGTAGCCGGTCCGGCAGAAATTAGAATTTGGATTTAATGCTCTGAAATAGCGATATATATGTGAAGACAAACATAGAATATTCGAAAATATTCTGTATGTTTATAATAAACATTTTGAAGACCCAATCGCTATAGAATAGAATACGTCACGTATTACAATTTGAGATTCTCGATAAAAGCAAGGGAAGTAATCTACGCGTTTCATTCTTGTTAGAAATCATCAGGATTACATATCCAGTGCTTTTATCGAGAACGACACAGCTAGAGACTTATAGAATACTTAGCTGTGTACATGAACTGGTTTGAAAGAGCGGTAGCCGGTCCGGCAGAAATTAGAATTTGGATTTAATGCTCTGAAATAGCGATATATATGTGAAGACAAACATAGAATATTCGAAAATATTCTGTATGTTTATAATAAACATTTTGAAGACCCAATCGCTATAGAATAGAATACGTCACGTATTACAATTTGAGATTCTCGATAAAAGCAAGGGAAGTAATCTACGCGTTTCATTCTTGTTAGAAATCATCAGGATTACATATCCAATGCTTTTATCGAGAACGACACAGCTAGAGACTTATAGAATACTTAGCTGTGTACATGAACTGGTTTGAAAGAGCGGTAGCCGGTCCGGCAGAAATTAGAATTTGGATTTAATGCTCTTCAAAATGTTTAT
>OZ024755.1:7207320-7209820 GCA_964016885.1 Eledone cirrhosa
ACAATTATATATATCCATATATATAACTTCCTTCCCACAATATTAGAGTCTAACTTCTTCGTACAATTATATATTATATATGTAAATATATATATATATATATTGGGATTTAATGCTCTGAAATAGCGATATATATGTGAAGACAAACATAGAATATTCGAAAATATTCTGTATGTTTATAATAAACATTTTGAAGACCCAATCGCTATAGAATAGAATACGTCACGTATTACAATTTGAGATTCTCTATAAAAGCAAGGGAAGTAATCTACGCGTTTCATTCTTGTTAGAAATCATCAGGATTACATATCCAATGCTTTTATCGAGAACGACACAGCTAGAGACTTATAGAATACTTAGCTGTGTACATGAACTGGTTTGAAAGAGCGGTAGCCGGTCCGGCAGAAATTAGAATTTGGATTTAATGCTCTGAAATAGCGATATATATGTGAAGACAAACATAGAATATTCGAAAATATTCTGTATGTTTATAATAAACATTTTGAAGACCCAATCGCTATAGAATAGAATACGTCACGTATTACAATTTGAGATTCTCGATAAAAGCAAGGGAAGAAATCTACGCGTTTCATTCTTGTTAGAAATCATCAGGATTACATATCCAGTGCTTTTATCGAGAACGACACAGCTAGAGACTTATAGAATACTTAGCTGTGTACATGAACTGGTTTGAAAGAGCGGTAGCCGGTCCGGCAGAAATTAGAATTTGGATTTAATGCTCTGAAATAGCGATATATATGTGAAGACAAACATAGAATATTCGAAAATATTCTGTATGTTTATAATAAACATTTTGAAGACCCAATCGCTATAGAATAGAATACGTCACGTATTACAATTTGAGATTCTCGATAAAAGCAAGGAAAGTAATCTACGCGTTTCATTCTTGTTAGAAATCATCAGGATTACATATCCAATGCTTTTATCGAGAACGACACAGCTAGAGACTTATAGAATACTTAGCTGTGTACATGAACTGGTTTGAAAGAGCGGTAGCCGGTCCGGCAGAAATTAGAATTTGGATTTAATGCTCTTCAAAATGTTTATTATAAACATACAGAATATTTTCGAATATTCTATGTTTGTCTTCACATATATATCGCTATTTCAGAGCATTAAATCCAAATTCTAATTTCTGCCGGACCGGCTACCGCTCTTTCAAACCAGTTCATGTACACAGCTAAGTATTCTATAAGTCTCTAGCTGTGTCGTTCTCGATAAAAGCATTGGATATGTAATCCTGATGATTTCTAACAAGAATGAAACGCGTAGTTTACTTCCCTTGCTTTTATTGAGAATCTCAAATTGTAATACGTGACGTATTCTATTCTATAGCGATTGGGTCTTCAAAATGTTTATTATAAACATACAGAATATTTTCGAATATTCTATGTTTGTCTTCACATATATATCGCTATTTCAGAGCATTAAATCCAAATTCTAATTTCTGCCGGACCGGCTACCGCTCTCTCAAACCAGTTCATGTACACAGCTAAGTATTCTATAAGTCTCTAGCTGTGTCGTTCTCGATAAAAGCATTGGATATGTAATCCTGATGATTTCTAACAAGAATGAAACGCGTAGATTACGTCCCTTGCTTTTATCGAGAATCTCAAATTGTAATACGTGACGTATTCTATTCTATAGCGATTGGGTCTTCAAAATGTTTATTATAAACATACAGAATATTTTCGAATATTCTATGTTTGTCTTCATATATATATATATATATATATATATATATTGGTAAAAAGAAAAGAAAATGCTGACAAATTGTTCCCAGTGAAAAATAGTTTAATTAGGAATAAGTAAAAATTAGTAATAAGTATTGGTTAGTATTCAGCTCTGGTTTTAATTTTTACCGGTTGCGCATTTCTAATGCTTTTCAAAAATAATTTTGAGATAGAGCGCCCGTGATGTTTGCTCTAATCTAATATATATATATATAATATATATATATATATATATAATATATATATATATATATATATATATATATATACATATATATATATATATATATATATATATATATATATATTTTTGTTTTCATCTTTGTCTCTCTCAATTTTCACTTTCACCTGTTTTTCCTATCTATCTTTCACTTCCTACCTCGAAATTTCCCTCTGCATTGTTGTGGCTTTCTTAAAAACGTATTTTATATATATATATATATATATATATATATATATATATATATATATATATATATATATATATATAAAGTATGTATACGTACATACATATATATATATATACGGACGTACAGTAGTATGTATATATATATACATACATGCACACATATATATATGTACGTATGGATTCACCGAACATTTATTATAATGCTCGGTGTGTTTGTAAACAAACATCCCGAATTAAGCCGTACAGTTGCTAGCAAACATCGTTTCTCATTTGTTCAACACTGACAAAGGAACGCTGTACTAGTTTCAAGCTTATTAGCTGTCGTCAGCAACGTATA
>OZ024755.1:7219820-7254820 GCA_964016885.1 Eledone cirrhosa
TACATATTTATATATATTTTATATATATATTTGTATATATATATATATATATTTATATATATATACATATTTATATATATACATACATATTTAGATATATATTTATATATATATATATATTTATATATATATTTATATATATATATATACATATATTTATATATATATATATATATATATATATATATATATATATATATATATATATAGGAAAAGAGTCAGGACCTCGACGACTGAGTTCTGGCCGTTTCGTTTTCCCAATAACATATCCAGTTATTGACGCCCTGGGGTGAAGTGGTATCTTGTCTTTAAAGCGTAGAAATATCCGAGACCCCCAGTAGACAACTGATGAGGACAACTCCCCCCCCCCCGGTTATTGCTTTCTGCGTATTCCCACTCCATTTTAAGTTACCTTAAATACCAACTACACAGCCATTTCTATTCTCCATATATTTTATATTTCATCATATATATATATATATATATATATATATATATATATATATATATATATATATATATAAACATGTATAAGATTTTTCCTTCAAACAAAACTCATCAGAATTTCCGGAAACGTTAAGGAAATGATACACCATATTTACTCTAAACTTTTCTAACATGTTATAGTCGCGTGTTTCCGTCCATGTATACATGAAAGTATCTGTACGCCTGTTTGTCTGTGTGAATAAAAAGCGTGAATGGTTTGACATCGATATTATTAAAGTAAATTGCTTTACCTCCATCCCACAATCAAACAATCAGCGACATTTCCCTCATTATCGATCTTATACAAGTCACAGTAAATCATTTATTTCTAGTTTATGACCTTTATGTAGTAGATTAACGCGGAAACAGGATGTAGCACTTCACATCAGCCTCACTTTGATTTAACCGCCATTTTAGACAGTCATAATTTTGTCTTTTTCCGGGCGATCGTCACACCTCATTTAACAGTATGATAAATATAACAACAACAATATTACAATAATAATAATAACAAATAAGGAGAATGGTGTGAGCGAGAACTGTGGTATCAACAACAACAGTTAAATGCAATAGGATGTTTGGTTTTCTCAAACTATGACATGAAAACTATTAGAGATGAACAAATATTTATATTGATTCAGCTTTATCGAAATACTAATGTATATATGTATGCAGTCTCTCTCTCTCTCTCTCCCTCTCTCTCTCTCTCTCTCTCTCTCTCTCTCTCTCTCTCTCTCTCTCTTCTCTCTATCCTTCTCTTTCTAACTATATATATATATATATATATATATATATATATATATATATATATAAATGAAAAGTATAGAAATTATTGTAGCAAGAAGCAAACAGTATTCCATAATATATAAGTGACTATAGCGTCAAAATGGAAAAAATAGTTAACGTAAGATGTGGGAAAATAATTCAAACTCAATTCAAAAAGAATCAGGATATAGATTCATCCACAGAATTTGGTGAAATCCAGGGAAAAATCAATAGAGCCTTGACTCATGATAAAATAAAGTTTAAAATACTCATCCTTCAAATTTGGAAAAACTACAAATGCTCTGTATAGTCTTAAAGACTATTTCACGAAACTTTCAGTGGGGATGGCCACGGTTGGAATCGGTCATCAGCAGAGCTTAAAGACACGATAACCAAAGAAGCTTTCATATATATATATGAAAGCTTCTAGACTTACCTAAAAAAAGACAGGTACTCTATTTGATCTGCTTCAGACTTCTAAGCTCCTCTTGATAGATGCGACACAATATTATGGAATTGATATTTTATATTTTAATTCTGCTCAGTGCACCCCGCCCCTCATCCTTCGGGGTAACGCTTTCGCAATCCTGTCTGTCGGGACTATGAGTCAGAGGACATGAAAATGAAAATTGCAGCTCACACCTTATAAGCTTTAGCTAGTTTTCTATGGGCGCCAACACATAGGTTTCCCGTGTGTTTTAATGATAGTGGTCGAAGTATTATCATGATAAGTAACATGAAATGAAATAATTTGTTCATGAACACAACGTGTTTCCAGGTCCAGGAATCGAACCTACGACCTTATGATCCTCCCCAACACCTCCTCTCAACTGTTGCCCCTCCGTTAGTGCAGTCCTGCATTTCACCACACATAAGGGTAGCTTAAATGGTAGGAATAAAGAGGTGGGAGTAAATAAGCTGTGAGGAGGCACTTTCAATGTCCCGGAGGCGAGAAAGTAATCTGGTGTAGGGTTCGTCCTGGAATTACTCTCAAGTGCAGTCCCTTTCCAAATATATTTTAAAATTTCTATTATTGTTATATCTACGGTTTCCTCTTCGTTCATGACTTCTTTCCTTTACTTGATGTAAGGCCCATTCTGTGTTGTGTTTGTCCTTGTATTGTCTTCACAGTCTTAGGCTCCTGTGGTCAATAAAAGAAATCATTATTATTATTATTAGGGGGCGGTGAATTGGCAGTATCGGTAGAGGGTCGGACGTCATGCTTTCCAGCATAGTTACGTCCCTTTACGATCTGAGTTCAAATCCCACCGAGGTTGACTTTGCCTTTCATCCTTACGGGGTCGATAAAATAAAGTACCAGTAATGCACTGGATAATTTTCTGGCCTTGTGCCAAAAAGTAGAAACAATTATTATTATTATTAGGATTGGAAGTATCGGTAGAGCGTCGGACAACATGCTTTGCGACATATAGTTATGATTCTTTATGTTCTGTGTTCAAATCCCGCCGAGGTTAGCTTTGCCTTTCATCCGTGCGGGGTCGAAAAATAAAGTACTAGTAATGCACTGAGGTCAATTTAATCGACTTTTTCCCTCTCCCCACAAAACTGTTGGCCTTGTGCCTAAACTAGAATCCATTATTATCCTTATTACTATTATTGTTATTATCAATAGATGAACCAACGCAACCCCAAGAATACTGGAAATGGTTCTAAGAAAATGAAATGATTAAAATATGGCTATTGATTAAATAAATGGCAAAAAGAGACAAGAAAGACAACGGCATGAATTGGTCGGTCTTCACAACATCACATCTAAGCAGTGTTCATTGGAGTGAGGAATTATTGAATCCCCCAAAGAAGTATCAAAAGATATTTTGATTTTAGACGAGTTTTACACACACACACACACACACACAGACACACACACAGACACACACTCAGACACACACACACACACACACACACACACACACACACACACACACACACACACACACACACACACACACACACACACACACACACACACACACACACACACACACACACACACACACACACACACACACTCTCTCTCTCTCTTTCTGTCTCTCTCTCAGACATACACACACATTCTCACACAAACTCTCTCTCTCTGTCTCTCTCTCTCTCTCTCTCTCTCTCTCTCTCTCTCTCTCTCTCACTCTCTCTCTCACACACACACACGCTCACACACACACACACACATCTTTATATATTTATAGAATTGAGTTATGGTGGTCTGATTTAAACACCAACATAAATTTCTTCTTTGATTCACCGTTTGATGTTGTTGCTATTACTATTGTTGATATTCGTTTGTATATTCAAAGGAGAATTATTATCATTATTATTATTATTACTATTATTATTATTATTATTATTAGTATTATTTATAAACAGATATCTGGTGTAGTGATTGTCTAACTCTGTATTCTATTTTTATCGACACGCACTAGTGTGTGTTTATGTATGTGTATTCGCACATACAAAAACACACACACATATGTATATACCTATATAATATATACACACACATATATATACAAGATGATATATTCGTGTGTTATACAGGTTCTTACAAAGATTGCTACATTACGAATAGGTGTAACCATGATGCGCCCAGTCAAGCGTGAGGTTGGGCAACAAAGAGAACCTCCATATCAGACGAGAGTTTACAATGCCGAGTCGAAAACAAACAAACGTAGAGATAAATGCCAAGAGTTCTATGAACTGAAAATGGTAAAGCAACAGAGGAGCGGCGCTAAAAAAGGTGGAAGAGGGGGTGGACTATATTTATAGATATATTTCAAGTAGCGAAAGACTGGTTCTATAAAGAACTGGGATATACAAATCGACTATATATCTTTTAAATTATATATATATATATATATATATATATATATATATATATATAAAGATCCTGTAAAAATAAATTATATATATATATATGATTTATTTTTACAGGATCCTTATTTGTCAAAACATGAATATATAAACCATTATATATATATATATATATATATATTTCATCATTTTTGTGGGTACTATGCTAGTATATATATATATATATATATATATATATATATATATATATATATATATATATATACTAGCATAGTACCCACAAAAATGATTAAATACTTAATTCAATAATTCATTGATTACAACCTTCTATTGTTTCCTTTACCTCAAATCGCTACGGATGTATATTTACATATTTGTAATGTTACAGGCAAAGTGAATACATCTCATTTTTATTAATGCATTTATATATATTTACATAGTGTTTCATTGGTTTGATTCTCCTTAAATAACTAAATTTATATCTTGGTAAGTCTCTTGAAAGTCAACAGCGCTAGATTCAAATCATAACAATGTTTTATTACACTCTGTGAACCAAGTGTTAAACAGTATTTTATTATTTTTACTAACAACTATACTTTATTAGTATATTATTCTGTACAGTAGCAAAGACATAAATAGACACACAAGCACACACATACTTGTATAAGTAAATATATACATATATATATAAATACATGTAGATGTAGCATAAACTTCTAATACGCCACTTCTATAACCATTCAGATTTTGAAGATGGAACGATGAAGACTTCGAATCGTTAATACCCATATGGTTTTAGGAACGCTACTTTTCAAAAATAAGCATAAGGACAAACTATTTTCTGTTTTCTTTCTTTTCTTATTCTCTTCTATCTTCTTATTACTTCTCCCTCCAAAACATTCTCTTTTCCTTCCGCATCTTTCGATGAAGGACTAACGTCCAAAATATTAAAATTCTTTTCTAACTATACCAAGCATTAAACTAATTTTTATAATCATTGTTGACTTTATATGTATATATATATATATATATATATATATATATATATATATATATATATATATATATATATATATATATATATATAACAAAGAAAGTCTGGTAAGGAAGAAGGTGGACCATAACGCACCAGATTACTCGATACTTAGGGTAGTAGATTGGGTAATAGGAAAAGAGTCAGGACCCCGACGGCTGAGCTACGGCCGTTTCGGATCTAGCTGTCGAAACAACCGGACCTCAGACGTCGGGGTCCTGACTCTTTCCGTATATATATATATATATATATATATATATATATATATATAATTGTTTCTTCTTTTGGCACAAGGCCATCAATTATCCCAGTGCATTACTGGTACTTTATTTTATCGACCCCCGTAAGGATGAAAGGTAAAGTTTACATTATATATATATAATGAAAACAACACCAGAGAACAACACACACATATACAAACATTATATATATATATATATATATTATATATATATATATATTATATATAAATTAATAAAAACAATGAATAAAAACAAAGAAACAGTTCCTTATATTAAAAAATTCATCATTTTACGATCGTTTCTAGGATGCATATGTGTGTGTTGGTATGTATATCATATAGATCTATGTAAAAATTTTACAAACTATCAGAGGGAATATACATACCTACACACATATATATATATGCTGTCTTCAGAAATAATATTATATATATATTATATATTATATATATATATTATATATATATATATAATGTTTGTATGTGTGTAAACGTCAACAAAAACGTTCTCGTTCCGGTGTTTTTTTCTTAATGACATTGATAAACGAGATCTAATCGATATGGCCGATCTGATTGATTCGATAGAAGTGATAGATATGATAGATAATATTGTTATGACAGATATAAGGCTAATAATAAATACAACTGAAATCTATATCTTATGGCATCAATAATAATTATCGATCTGCCATTGGTAATAAATTATTGAATTTCTAACTAGTAATTCCTTTAGAAGTTTGCTTTTTGTCTCTTTTGTATCGTATTTCTGATTACTACAATAAAACAACAACAACAACAACAAACACCACAACAACAACCACAACAAACACCACCACAATTCTGATAACAATAATAATAACAATGACAACAATAACAACAACAACACCTGCAATACAACTGTAATAACGATAGTAACGCGAACAATAACAACAACGACCATAACAACAACAATAACAACTACAGAAGCTACAATAAAACTACAAAAACTACCAAGACTACCACGACCGCCACAACAATAACAACAACAACAGCTACTGTAATAAAACAACAATCTCTGCCACCACTACCACCACCACAACAAGAACAGAAGCTTGCGACAACCACCACCACCACAATAACAATAGAAACTACCGCCACTACCACCAACACCACAACCCCAACCATATCAACAAGAGAAATTACCACCACAACCACAACAATAATAACAACATAAACTATCACTACAACAACAACAAGAAAAAGGCAAACTACAACCTACACCACCACCACCACCACCACCACCACCACCACCACTGTTTCTCAGTCTATCAATTATGTCATGTGTGTCTATCTCTCGGTCTATCTATAATGTCTCTTTAGCTGTCTTTCTAGCTATTGTCTATATGTCTTTCTATCTAGCTATTTTTCTATCTCTCATTGATGTCCTATTATATATGCTGCCCCCACAAAATACTGGTGCCCTAGTATATGTGATGCCCCTCCCCCAAGACACTGGTGTCCTATTATATATGCTGCCCTCGCCCACAAGACACTGGTGCCTTATTATATATGATACCCACCCCACAAGACACTGATGTCCTATTATATGTGATGCCTCACCCACCACAAGATACTTTGTCCTATTATCTATGATACCCACCCCACAAGACAATTTGTCCTATTATCTATGATACCCACCCCACAAGACAATTTGTCCTATTATCTATGATACCCACCCCACAAGACACTTTGTCCTATTATCTATGATACCCACCCCACAAGACAATTTGTCCTATTATCTATGATACCCACCCCACAAGACAATTTGTCCTATTATCTGATACCCAGCCCACAAGACAATTTGTCCTATTATCTATGATACCCACCCCACAAGACACTTTGTCCTATTATCTATGATACCCACCCCACAAGACACTTTGTCCTATTATCTATGATACCCACCCCACAAGACAATTTTTCCTATTATCTATGATACCCACCCCACATGACACTTTGTCCTATTATCTATGATACCCACCCCACAAGACAATTTGTCCTATTATCTATGATACCCACCCCACAAGACAATTTGTCCTATTATCTATGATACCCACCCCACATGACACTTTGTCCTATTATCTATGATACCCACCCCACATGACACTTTGTCCTATTATCTATGATACCCACCCCACAAGACACTTTGTCCTATTATCTATGATATCCCACCCCTCCATCAAGACGTCTGTCTTGGAATGACTATACATTCAATAGAGTCTGCCAACAGAACCTGACCTATTAACACAATACAACATCAACTTGGACTAGTTTTGTTTTCAACAATTATCATCGATCATATATAAAACAATAATAATGATCGATACATTTGAAAGTTGACCTTGACGTTTTATATATTGAGATTGGTGAGTCACAGATCTGACAAGAAGTTTCCTTTGCTCGCTATTTTTCTTTTTCCATTCTCACTTCTTCCTCTTTGTTACCTCGTATACCCGTACACCCCCCCCCACACACACTGTCTCTCTCTCTCTCTCTCTCTCTCTCACACAGACACAATCTCACACACATACTCACACAGACACAATCACACACACACACATACACACACACACATAGACTTAATCGCACACACATACGCACACACATACATATGTATGTATTGTTATATTAGGGAGGGTTCTGCCAGAAGACGTCTATGGTTGCTTTTATTTCTCAATAGTCGATACCACCAATATATTAGGGGATCGATTCATTTGACTAAATAATCTCTTTTCATTATTAAGAACATTGGTATGGCGCCAATTGAAAAGAAATACTTATTGATCAGAGACAATGTAAAGTTATCTAATTCACCAATATCTTTTTCAGGGAAACTAAACATCAGTTAGAGACGAAGGAATGGTTGTGGAGTAAGGGAATTTTCTTAGCAATCACGAAGACCCGGGTTCGATTTCACTATCTGATAACTTAGTTAAGTGTCGTTTAGCATGGCCTCAGATTCAAAGGTCCAGAGTTATGAGCAAATGGGGACCCACGTGTTAATCGCCCCGCGGCCTCGACGGAAAGAATAGAGGTAAACATCGAAACTTTATGAAAAGGTAAGAAAAAAGAAGCAACTTTTCTTGCCACATCTATTAAAATCCATTCCTTGCTTGAATTTAACAAAACATTTCAAAATAACCTCTAAATCTTCAACTTCAATGACACAGCGATATTTCCCCTCTCACAGCTAATATAAGGTTCGTCTTCTCCATAACTAATCAATCCTGTCTACTTGATTACAACTCCTGGGAATTGTAATCAATAACCTTTCTATCTTTATCCTAAAATAGGATCTAACGGTTATATTTAACAGTTTTATTTTAACCTCATGCTCCACCCATTCACTTCCTCTTCCATTCTTATTGTCTCCACTTCCTTCCGTTTCTCCTCTCCGTCTTTTAATTGTTTCCTATGCTCTTTTTTTTTCTTTTTCCATTCTCATTTCTCCTTCTTTGTTATCCCGTATACACACAGACAGACAGACACAAACACACACACATATATATGTGCGTGTATTGTTATATTTGGGGAGGGTTATGTTGTCCTACGATATGACAGATATGAGGCTAATAATAAATACAGTAGAGTGAGAATCGCTTCTCTACTCCTAGGTTTTGTCTACCTGCAGAGCTTGACAGAAACAGAACCCGAGCATTTTAAGTGGTCCGTCTGACGAGCGCCCAAGGAGACTGTCGGATGACATGGACTTGCTTCTGCAGGTACCAAGCCGCAGGCCTACCGAATTTTGCTGGTTAACGTTTGCTACCATTACCGACTCGTACTACCTTAACCCTTTAGCAATTAAACTGGTCATATCCGGCCAGAATTATCTCTCCTCTTTCTGTTTAAACCAGCCGTAACTGGTCACTGATACTTATGTTAAGGTATTGTTCTCAAAATAAATAATATCAAAATCTCGTAGATTCGATATTATGTGAGATAATTATGTAAGATAGAGCCTTTACCACAAAAATACAACAGTGTATATAGAGTAATGTAAATGCAAAAGGGTTAAAGTAGTACCGATCACTTCGATGTTTTTGATGATTGACACCACTATTGTGACATCAGCAATGTATGCCGACATGAATCTCCCGCATCCTTGTTCACACAGGATGCCCCTCAGCGCCTCTAACTTGTGCATTAATGGCTCAAGAGAAACGAGAGGGGCCATCACTGACGGACGAGGACAAATTATTGACCGGCATCTGGCCAGTCCGACACTGTATATAAATATATTTATTTGTTAAAATAATCAAATTAAATTAATTCAACACAGGAATAATATGATTGTTACCAAAGAGCCAGAAGACTGACAAGTCGACCGTAAATATGACTAATAGCTATAGGAAAGCCACGAATGACATCTTTTTAACTTTGATTTTGAAAGTAGGTTTATAATTATCAATTTTATTTTACTTTTGTAGCTGTCTCGGTGGCCAATTGGAGGATTCATAGACGGTGGTGATCGTGGCCTGAAGTTCGATCCTGATCGGAGTAGGGTTCCCGGTAAATTTTTTACAATTTCTTTTTCTATGGGGTGTAAAATAAAAACTAGAAAATATTAGATGAACCCAAAGCCCCGATCTCTACCACCTACCACTAGGCCACAGAGAAAACTACGAAAATCTAATGAAAATTTATACTTATAAACCTACTTTCAAAATTTTCAAAACAAAATGATGTGGCGTCGTTCATGTCGTTCTTAATGTTATTGCTTCTACTTAAGGTCGACTTCTAAATCATTTGGGTGTTCCATAAACTACATCCTCGTTTTGTTTGTCATCTATCTAGACTATATTTTAACCTGTAATCCATGTTTCATTCCCTTTGGCACCTCATTTCTACCCCCTCTCTCTTTCTCTCTGGGCAACATGGCAACATGGCCACTGTAAATAAATAAATATATATATATATATATATATATAACAAATAAGGTGTGGTAAGATACCAGGTGGACCATAACGCACCAGAGTACTCAACACTTAGAGTAGCAGAGTGGGAAATATGAAAAGAGTCAGGACCCCGACGGCTGAGCTCCGGCCGCTTCGACAGCTAGATCCAAACTGTCGAAACGGCCAGAGCTCAGCCGTCGGTGTCCTGACTCTTTTCATATATATATATATATATATATATATATATATGCAAGTATATGATCATGAGCATTTGTATTTAAGATTCAATATATAAGCTTGAGTTTATGTATATGTGTACATATCGCTTCTAGATCCAGGGTATATATATATATGTAAATATTTGTGTGTATGAGTGTATCTGCATCTATATTTAAGATCAAATGCATGTATATGCAAGCGTGTGTGTTTGTGTGCGTATGTCTCTATATTTGAGATCTAATGTATGTATATGCAAGTATATGTGTGTATTTGTGTGTATGTGTCTATCTGTGTACTTAACACCCAATGTATGTATATGCCAGTGAATGTGTGCGCATGTGCGCGTGTGTATGTACGTATGTGTGTGTCTACGTGTCTTCTTGTGTACGTAAGACTCAATGTATGTATATGCAAGTGTATGTGCCTGTGTGTATATGCATGTGTGTATATGCGTGTGTGTATGTACGTGTGTGTGTGTGTGTGTGTGTGTGTGTGTGTGTGTGTGTGTGTGTGTGTGTGTGTGTGTGTGTGTCTACCTGTGTAATTAAGACCTAATGCGTGTGTATCACCATTGTTGATTACTAAACTATGTAAATACTAAAAATCCTTAATACCTTTCACGAGATTAATCTTACAAACTCGTCTCCATAACTACCACCACCAGTCTCATCCCCATCATTACCGCCACCATCGCCACCATCGCCACCACCACCACCACCACCACCAGCACCACAATCAACACCACCACCGCCGCTGCCACCGTCACCACTACCACCACCGCCGCTACCGCCACCACGGAAATCATAACTCTAATTATTACTTGCAACAACAGTAGCAGAAACAACAACAACAACAACACGATAACAACACTATCAACACCGTCACAACAACAACAACAACAACAACAATATAAACAGCAAAAAACAAAAAAAAAAAAGCAGGGAGAAACTTATGAGCATCATCGCAAACATCTCTCTTCCTCAACACCGCCACCGCCACCGCCACCATCATTAACAACAGGTCCAGTAGCAACGCTAGCAACACCACCGCCGCCGCCGTCATCATCAGCAACACTATAAACACTACCATCGCCACCAACAACACTAACTTTACGGCCATGACTACCACTAATAAAAACACCACCATCATCAGCACCACAAACATCAACACCATGAACAACAGCTCCATCAAACAACAACTTCGCGATATGCACCACAAATACCATCAACACTATCTCTACCATTATTTTGCTGTGTATTTATTCTAAATGTTTGTGTAAGAAGGGCGCCCTCAAACTTGAAGTCACCCGGGCCCCACAAGGTTTAAATCTAACCCTGCTCAGAGTGCAGAGAATCGGAACAGATATCGCGAAGTACCGTATTTCCCGGCGCCGAGGACGCACCCTAATTTTGACAACCAAATATTTGAAAACAAAAAAAAATAACAATAAACAACCTTCGGCGTCCAGGACGCATGGTAGATTTTTGGGACTTATTTTAGGTAAAAAGTAGCGTCTTCGACGCCGGGAAATACGGTAATACAGACGACGTTCTAATGACACCACCAATTCGTCGCAGCATTTTTCTTTTTGGGGAAGTTGTTTATCCTGACACATCATGTAAAGTCAAATCCAGCAAGCGGTGCCATATATATATATATTTATAGAACTATTGATATTGAAACAGATAAATAAATAGAAGAATCGAATCGAAGATAAACTAAAACCACACCTTTTGACGAGATTCTGCAGTTCGATATCTATCTATCTATCAATTTATCTATCTATGTATCTACCTATCTATCCATCCATCCATATATCTAGCTATCTATATCTCTCTATGTCAGCATCTATCTATCTATCTATCTATCTATCTATCTATCTATCTATCTATCTCTCTATTGTATGTAAACTTCCCCCTTTGTATTTGTCCCCTTCTTTTGTGCCCCTGTGGCTAATAAAGAAACATATCTATCTATCTATATCTACATGCTTGTCTCACCAATCCAGTCTATATCTACGTGTCTTTATCTATTTAATTATCTATCGTTATCAATCTAACTCCCCCTTCTCTCTCTCTCCACGCCCCCATTCTCACTTTCCCATCTCCCCCCTCTCTTCCCCCACATTTCCACCTTTCTCTCCCCCTCAGTATTTTTCTAATTCTATTTGTAGTGTTCCCTTTTTTTACATGAATTTATTTTTTAATCAGAAATTATAATTCAACTTTATCATTACATCTTTAATTTCCACAATAATAAAGGTGAAGATAATTATGTTAATTATGTTTTAGGTACAACTGCTGCTGCTGATAATGATAATGAATTTTAGGAACAAGTAGGGGAAGGTTGATTACGTGGGTTCCAGTATGTAACTGGAATTTCATTTTATTGACCCTGGAGGGATAATAGATAGTTGACCACGGTGGGATTTGAACTCCGAATATAAAGAACCGGATCAAATACTGCAATTTATTTTGTCCGACGCTCGAAAACAGTCATGGGCAAACTATGGCACGCGAGCCAAATGCGGCCCATTTGGCTTTCTGAATGGTACACCTAATTTCCTATGCGGCCCGCTTTATGGTGAGTCACATTCTATGCGACCTGCCTTGTGGCGAACCACATCCTATGTGGCCCACTTTATGATGCGCTACATCCTATGCGGCCCACCTTATGATGCGCATCATCCTATGCGGCCCGCCATATGATGAGCCACATCCTATGCGGCCTGCCTTATGGTGATCCACATTTTATGCGGCCAATACTCGAAAAAGTTTGCCCATGCCTGCTCTAAAATATAATTGTTTCTACTTTTGGCACAAGGCCAGCAATTGTCCCAGTGTATTACTGGTACTTTATTTTATCGACCCCATAAGGATGAAAGGTAAAGTTAATCTCGGCGGGATTTTAAAATATAATAATGGTTTCTAAATTAGACACAAGACCAGTAATTCCGAGGAAGAGGGGTCGATTATATCCTATATTTCGTAGCAGTGTGGACAGAAGCAACGTGACACTACCTTTATCAGGATACTTGTTAGTCGTACATTATTAGGACTATGGATTGGCAGTATCGGTAGAGGGTCGGACGCCATGCTTTCCAGCATAGTTACGTCCCTTTACGGACTGAGTTCAAATCCCGCCGAGGTTAACTTTGCCTTTCATCCTTACGGAGTCGATAAAATAAAGTACCAGTAATGTACTGGGTAATTGCTGGCCTTGTGCCAATAGTAGAAACAATTATTAGGACAATATTGTAGCGATTGAGGAATGCTGAAGAGAAAAGTTGGTTTTAACTCTGAACAACAAAGAGAAATATAAAGACCCCCTGGGGACGGGTGGAGTGTAGTGGGGTGGGTGTACATAAAACATTGGACATCTCTCGTATGCTGTTCTAGCACCTAAACTATTTATCCAACAATCATCTATAGTTATCAAATATTTTCTTTCTTTCTTTCTTTTCTTCTTTCCTTCCTTCTTTCCTTTTCTCTTTCTTTGGTTCGTTGTTTCTTTGTCTTTCTTTCTATACGATGTTCTCCCACCCGTTTTCTAAATTATAGTCTCCTAACAAAGTAATCCTCCCCCAGCTCCACGCCCCACTGCCCCTCCCCAATCGCATCTACATTCTGGAAGGTTCAAACTCACATAATACATTAATTAAAGGGAGTAGCAATCACGTGATTGTTGCCGTTGGTAGTAGTCGTAGTGGTTGTGGTGTTAGTACTAGTAGTAGAAGTAGTGTTAGTAGTAGTCGTAGTAGTAGTAGTAATAGTAGTAGTAGTAGTGGTTGTGGTGTTAGTAGTAGTATCGGTTATGGTGGTGGTAGTACTAGTAGTGGTTGTGGTGTTAGTAGTAGTAGCGGTTATGGTGGTAGTAGTAGTAGTGGTTGAAGTAGTAATAGTAGTAGTAGTAATGGTAGTAGATGTTATTGGTAGGAGTGAGTATTTGAGCTAGTGATAGAAGTAGTAGTAGTAGTAGTAGTAGTAGTATTAGCAGTGGTTATAGTGACGCGTCTGGTTGTGATGGTAATGATGGTGGTGGTGGTTAAATTGACGGCATATATATACAGATAACGGAGGAGTTGTGGTAAGGAACCAGATGGACCATAATGCACCAGAGTATTCAATACTTATGGTAGTAGAGTGGGTAATAGGAAAAAGTATGACCCCGACGGCAGAGCTCAAGCCGTTTCGACGGCTATTTCTGGACTAAATTAGAATTTTTAGCCTGGTTGATTTTACCAGGCTAAAAATTCAAATTTAGTTCAGAAATAGCCGTCTAAACAGCTTGAGGTCTGCCGTCGGGGTCATACTTTTTCCTATATATATATATATATATATATATATAAGGTACGACGACACTCGTTTTCCCCAAAAAATCCGCTGCCACGATTGTGCATCGGAGAGGAACTTTCCATGTACAAACTGTGGCCAGTCATGACAGAGGAATGCCGTTCTTCCTCTTGTCTTGGTAGTAGGTTATGTTCCAGGCACAAGCTTGATAATAAGAAAGTTAGTGATAAATACAAGTGGTGTATATATAAAAACCATTAATCTGGATACCTAAATTTGGAATGTTACGCGATGCCCCCCCCCCCCCCCACACACACAGCCCCGGCGGACAGGATGGAGAAGCCGTTCCCAAGGAGGACGGCAATGGAGACAGACGCGCTGGAAAAGCCACTCCAACTCTCGGGGTTCACACCTGCGGCTGGCCAGCTCAGCGCCTATGGTGGTGAGTAGGGAGATATTAGTAAACTCTTCTAAATTTTTAAATATTTTCAAAATTATTCGAAAACTATAGGAAGAGTCTTTGGATAGAAATATGTTAATGAAAAGGTTAAATGAATTGATGAAGAAATAACTAGGGCCATAAGAGTTTGGTTGTTGTTGTTGTTGTTGTTGTTGTGTCTAAAGAATATTTAATGTCATGACATGGGAGAATATTCCTGGGTAGAATATTTCTTCATATGCTCTTTAATTACCACCATCCCTTTCACATACATAGACAGACAGACACGCACATACACACAGACATACATACGCATACACACACAAAGACATACACACAGACAGACAGACAGACAGATACACACACAGACACAGACACACACACAGACAGACTGATACACATACACACACACGCATACTCATACTCATATACAAGGGCCACTCATGCACAATCACATAAAACAACGCATTCATACACACATACACACGTAATTTGACACACACAGACTATAGCATAAAACAACACATACATACACACACACGTATAACATCAGACACACACACTTATAAAATCACACACACACACACACACACACAATAACTGTTGGTGACTCAATGTGTGTTATTTAGAGTTTTCAAGACGGTTACGGCTTTTTAATTAGAAATTTGATTTTGCTTTAATTACGGTTATCGTTTCATCAGGATGGCTGAGTGCTCCGGGGCGGAAACTTTCAAGTAAAGGTAATGAAAATGAAATTATTATAAAAAAAAAAAATTGACGAATCCTCCGTCACTTTCAACGATGAGCATTCAATCGTTAGATTAACTGAACGTTGCCCAGTTTAAAACCATCACATAACTCTTGGAGGATTTTAAGGGAGTCCACGTTATTGGCTATTGTATACATTACCTCCAGACTTGTCACCAGTTATGAAGTCCCTAAAAAGACCTAGTTTTAGGCTACCTTACCTCCAGACTTGTCACCAGTTTTGAAGTCCCCCCAAAAGCCCATGGTTTCAGGCTACCTTACCTCCAGACTTGCCATCAGTCTTAAAGTTCCCAAAAAGGCCTCTCGTTTGAGGCTACCTTACCTCCTGACACGCCACCAGTCTTGAAGTCCCTAAAAAGGCCTCTGGTTTCAATTTACCTTACATCAAGACTTGCTACCAGACTCGAACTCCCTAAAAAGGCCTCTGGTTTCAGGCTGCCTTACATCCTGACATGCCACCAGTCTTGAAGTCTCTAAAAATGCCTCTCGTTTGAGGCTATATTACCTCCTGACACGCCACCAGTCTCGAACTCCCTAAAAAGGCCTCTGGTTTCAGGCTACCTTACCCCAGACTTGCTACCATCTCGAAGTCCCTGAAAAATGTCCTTGACTCTGCTCTTCTTTCCATGACTCAACAATATAATGGTTAAGTATTCTACAGACATGTACACATTAACATAATTCCCAGACCGAATTCAGGCTGGGCATTTGAATTACAGGTACACCTCATCTTGTATGTGTGCAGACACATATAGGCATTATTCCACAGACACGTGTAGGCAATAATCTTATTTCCAAGCCGAATGAGCACGACACAATATGGGACAAAGCTGGACCTTTAAATTACAGGTATAATACATTATATATTATAGTACACCTAGTTAGGGCGGTGTATTGGCAGAATCAGTAGAATATCGGACAACATGCTTTGCAGCATAGAGTTATGTCCCTTTACGTTCTAAGTTCAAATCCCGCCGAGGTTGACTTTATCTTTCATCCTTTGGGAGTCGATAAAATAAAGTACCTGTAACGCAATGGGGTCGATTTAATTGATGCATATACATCTGAACTGAAGCAAGCAATATAACACAGTTTTATATTCAAAATCGACTATACTTAATCGATATATCTTCCCCCATTTGTCTTCCCGAAAATATCAGACTCAGAACTATATGTAATTCACTTACTTATACACCTTCCATACATATTAAAACAAACATGTGGCAATTCACACATATTCAGCAATATTAATCTCTCTCTCTCTCTCTCTCTCTCTCTCTCTCTCTCTCTCTCTCTCTCTCTCTCTCTCCGTCTTGTCACCCCCATAGCTTCACATTCAATATTTCATCTTCAGAATCGCAACCATATTGACCTCATATACCGATAGATCTTCCTTGCAGACTAGAAGCAAAATATGCAATATAACTAATTTTTATATTCAAAATGGCTGTGAGTATGTTGTATAAGATTTGTGACCAAACACTCTCAGTTTACCAGTCTCTCACCATCATCTCATTTCTAAAGCTTCACACTAAAAATTTTCTTCTCAGATTTGGAATTACATGGAATCTACATACTTATACGTCTTCCTTAAAGGCACTAACCAACATATCGAATATAAGAAATTTATATTCAAAATGGCCGACCAACAACTTTTAATTTATCTGTCTCCCGCCATCTTGTCATCCCTAAAGCTTCACTATATAGAAGTCAGATACCTGTACGTCTTCCCAACAGAACAGACTACAACCAGTATATGTAATATAATACATATTCAAAATGGCCGAGCATTTAATGTGTACGTCTCTCTTCATCTCGTCAACCCTAAAGCTTCACTTCCAATCTTTTCTTGTTGGATTTAGAACTTTATGGAACTTACATACCCACAGGTCTTTGCTGCACACTCAATCACACATATGCATTATAACACAATCATGTTTAAAATGGCTGTAAATGAAAACAAAGAAAAATACTCTAGATTCTCAACATAGGTATTGGTAAACTAATCATAACATTTTCTGATATTCTAGTGTATAAATTAGGTATCAGTATGTGGTGTTATTTATTTTGTTGTCTTTTCGTGGAAAAATGGGAAAGAACCATTTTAACTCTTTTCTTTTTTCAGCGAAGGAAGTTAATTGAATAGGAAGTTTTGAGAATATTTCGTTACTGGAAGCCATTATATTAAGTTTCACAGAATGGCAGAAGGTGTTAAAAAGAGTTGTCTTAAATGCTACCATTTTTCCGGATTCATATTTTTTGTTTTAGTGTGAGTTGAGGTGTGGTGTGGTGCGATGCATATCTCTCTCTCTCTCTCTCTCTCTCTCTCTCTCTCTCTCTCTCTCTCTCTCTCTCTCTCTCTCTCTCTCTCTCTCAGGAAAAGAAATTGAAAATGCAACTGGAGTCTTTTAAGAATATTTATTTATTTACTTTACCGGTTTCACAGCTCTTATGCTTTTCAGATATAAAATTGAGATGGAGGGTTTGTGCTTCTGTTGTGGTTTGTCTCGTGTATATATATATATATATATATATATATATATATATCTGACGTATATAGCCATAATATTCATATTAGGACAATGGGATTGATGAGTTAATATCTGTATACAACAACTACAACGGTACGCGACGGGGTCGACCCACAGTCCCGGCGGACAGAATGGAGAAGGCGTTTCCCTTGAGGACGGCAAGGGTACGCGCTGGAAAAGCCACTCCAACTCACAGGGCTCACACCTGCGGCTGGCCGTGTGTGTGTGTGTGTGTGTGTGTGTGTGTGTGTGTGTGTGTGTGTGTATGTGTGTAGACAGAGAGCGATGAGTAATAGAATGGTCTCTGTTCCTTTAAACTGGCTGATCTCCTGCCACCTCGACTCAGGCATTCAAGCTCACACGTCTCTCTTCTCCTTTACAACCCATGTTGCATCCAGAGTCCAGTCTCAAGCCCCGCACTACATTCTACGCCCAATTCTTCCTTCCCAGAACGTTATCCCTCTGGAACCTTCTCCCTACCCATATCTTTTCTAGAGGAATGGACTACAGTAATTTAAACATGAACACTACTGGCATCAATCTCGTCAGTCACGCTGGGCCTACAAATGTCACAGGAACAAGCCCTTCCTCCACACCTAGCAAATAAATAAATAAATAAACAACATGCTGAATTCTTCCACAGTCTAATAGTTGCCCTTAAATTGTGCTTATGTACCTTGTGGTGGGACCTTCTAGAACAATGTTTGTTACTTAATCAGGTCATTGATACAGATATAGGTTTCTATTTGTGATTAGTTCTGGACGTAGAGAGACAGTCACGTGGTGTTTCCTGTAATTAGGTTAATTACTAGAGGCAGATATAAAGACCGACGCCATCTTATTTTATGGATATTCTGTAATAAACAGAGAAGCACCTATTACCCCCGCTCTACCATCACCTTCGCCATCCCCCACACCATCACCACCACCGCCAAAATCACTGCTACCATCACCATCACCATATAATACAACACTTCCACTACAACCATAAAATACACCACCACCACCACCACCACGTATAATACAACATCACAACCGTCACAGTAAAATACAACACGTCAGCACCACCATCTCTAATATAACAACATATCATCCACCACTACCACCACCACCACCACCACCACCACCACCACTACTACCACCACCACCGTACTATAATCATCACAGTCAATGTAAATTACACCACCATCGTCATCATCACCATCACCATCATATAACCACACCATCACCACTGTAAAATACACCGGTAACATCATTACAGCCGCAGGCATAAATACTACAAACACAACCGCCGCCACCACAACCACCACCACTACCACTACTACCAGAACTGCCGCTGCCACCACCACCATCACTAGCACAACTGTTACTATCACATTTGCCATCACCACAATAACCACCAGCTCAATCATCTCTGCTCTCACCACCACCACAACCACCACTTCTATCGCCACCACTGCTTCCAGCACCAACTCTCCTACCACCATCACCACCACCATCACCACCACCACAACAACAACAACAACAGACAACATTAATCAGGATACGCTTCAGCCCAAGCTGTGCGGCCAACATTAAAAGCAGATTAATAAGATATCACCATCATCACCATCATTACTAGCAGGAACAGCAGCACCACTACCACCACCACCATCTTCATCATAACCACCACCTTCATCACCACTACCACCTCCACTAGCAACAACATCATCAACATGACCACTACAACTACAACCATAACCACCAACTGTTGATTCTACTGATAATGTTTCAAGCTAATACTAATATTACCGAATCATTGCGTTTGACCAGTAACTGTTTCTACTTTTGGCACAAGGCCAGCAATTTTCCCAGTGTGTGTGTGACAGCTCACACCTACGCAGGTTTAGCTGGCCTCCTCCAAGGTATATCTCGTTGGAGGTGTCTTGAGTGATTTAATGAATATATATATATTATTAGAAAGTGAGGTTTTTTTTACAAAATGAAAAAATAAAACGAGGTGTCCTATACGAGTGAAAGTATAAGGAAAAAAGATGAAATCGAAAATGCAATTGGAGTCTTTTTAAAAAATATCTATTTGGTTCCTTTACCGGTTTCGCAGTTCTTGTGCTTTTCAAGAGTAGAATTGAGATGGAGGGTTTGTTGTTTTTATCACATGTGAGAAAAACCACGAACCCTCCATCTCAATTCTAATATATATATTCTCCCGAATTAAACACTTCTAGTCCTGTGGAAGCCTTTCTATATTAAATATTTATATTCTGTTTTGTATTGAGTACCTTACTTACTCTGGTTACCCCCGATTGAACCCGGGATAAACTTATATATATATAAACGTTTGGATTTGTAAAGCCAAACAATGCAGGTATGGACATAGAATAAAAATGTAAATGTAAAAGATATTGTTGACAATTAGTCTTTTACCTTAGATTTATTTAAATGTCCTTTATTTACGAGATAATATCTCTTCTTCGGAGGGAAGTAAAGCGGTTAAACCAGTGTTCTAAATAGCTTGCCAAGTCATGCTGACCAAGTTCAGCATAACTTCAGCATTTGCATTTTTATTCTATGTCCATACCTGCATTGTTTGGCTTTACAAATTCAAACGTTTATACCTCATTACACAATGCTTCAAGTGAACTATAACTTCCTCCTTATATATATATATATATATATATGTATGTATGTATGTATGTATGTATGTATGTATGTATGTGTGTGTGTGTGTGTATGTCCCAGGTTCAATCGGTTGTAACCACAGTAAGTAAGGTACTCAATACATTAGTAAAGTGTATACAACAAATTTAATATAGAAATGGCTTCATGTGTACAGGGCTTTCCTGATAATTTTCTTCGAATGAAACAGCCCAGTTCTGTAGAAGCCATTTCTATATTAAATTAGCTATATATATATATATATATATATATATATATATATATATATATATATATATATATATATATATATATATATATATCCTTATCGAGCCCTTTTTGGACTTTAGTCTTCAAATTTATTATTATTACTATATATATATATATATATATATATATATATATATATATATAAAGATGAAATCGAAAATGCAACTGGAGTCTTATTTAAAAAAAAAAATATATATATTTTTTAAAATAAGACTCCAGTTGCATTTTCGATTTCATCTTTTTTTCTATATACATTCACTCGTGTAGGACACCTCGGTTATTTTTCATTTTGTAAAAAAACCTCACTTTCTAATATATATATATATATATATATATATATATATATATATATATATATATAATAAATGTAATCTGAGTTTTTCGAATATAACTAATAAAATTCGATTCGTTTGCAATTATGCAAACAAGCCTAATTTTTAAAGCCATGTCAGTAGAATGAACCCTTCATTCTTGCTCTTGTGTTGGCATGTAAACAGAACTGCAGACATTAATGTTTTTTAAAATTATATATATATATATGTATATATATATATATATGTATATATATGCATATATATATATGCATATATATATATGCATATATATTTATGCATATATATATATATATATATATCAATGCAGACGCACATACATGCACTCATATACCCCCCCCCTTAACACACACACACACATACACACGTAAGCAGCCATGAGATTGCTTGTTGTCAATATTTTTTTTGCTCTATGTTGACCTCATTAATTCTAGTACAAACGGAAGGGAGCGGAATTGAAACTGGAACGCTTCGTTTTAAGTTACTTTGGGAACTTCTCAAAGGTATACACATCGCTATGGATGCTGTGTGTACATGTACACGATGTACTGTGTACTGTGGAACACTGTTGCTGCTTGTTTACCACCAACACCATCACGACGACGACGACCACCACCACCTCCTCCACCACTATCACTACCACCACCACCACCACCAGCAGCACCACTTCCCCACTACAACCACCACCACTTCACCACCATCATCACCACTTCACCACCACCACTACCACTTCACCACCACCACTACCACCACCACCACCACGACCACTACCATCACCACTTCGCCACCACCACCACCACCCCCACCGCCACCACCACCGCCACCTCTGTTTTGTACCACTGGTGACAATAACAGTAGGGAAAACCATCACTAACAGCAGCCGTAGCAAACACCACCACCACCATCACTACGATCACGACCGATAATACTAGCAGCAGCAATATCAGCAGGGAACACCACCAGAACAACCACCTCCACCTCCACCCCCCACCAGCACCAGCACCACCACCAGCAGCAGCACCACCACCACCACATACTCCACCACCAACAAGAAGGAATACCTCCATCACCATCACCACCATCATTTGCAGCGTAGCCAGCATCGCCTCTACCACAACAGCACCTGCAGCAGGCGAACACCACCACCGCAAAAACAACAACAACAACGACAACAGCACCACCACCACCAACAACCCCATAAGCCCAGACGCTGCCGCCACCACCACCAGCACCACCACCACCGCAACCGCCGCCATCACCACCACCACCATAAGCACTGACGCTGCCGCCGCCACCAGCAGCAGAACCACCGACACCACCACCACCACAGCAACCACCACCTCCACCAGAACAACAACAACACCAGCAACAGCAGCAGTAACAGCAACAGGCAATGACTTGAATATATCGATTTCTCTGTATCTATTAAGAAAGAAGGCTTTAGATTTAGAAGGTAGCAATCGGCGGCGACAGTGGAGAGGTAAGTGTGATGTGGTGGCGTTGATGCTATTTTCAGCGGGAAAATATGGATTAGCGACATATATGTGTAGTCGAAGTGTGACAATTTTTTTTTTTTTTAACCTTGGGAATCGAAACCGGGACGCTGTTTCGTGGGTCTGATTGGAAGAGCTTCTTTCTCTATAATTTACCTCCCACTTTCACTAGCTTACCGCCTGGAGTACAAATATTATTGATGTTATCTCGACTACTATCACTACCACCACTACTACCACCACTACCACTATCACCACCACCACCACCACTACTACCACCACTACCACTATCACCACTACAACCACCACAGCCACCACCATAAACACCACCAATACAACCACCACTATCACCATAAAAAACACCACCACTACAACCACCACTATCACCGCTACAACCACTACTACCACCATTGCCACCACTACAACCACCACAGCCACCACCATAAACACCACCAATACAACCATCACCATCACCATAAAAAACACCACCACTACAACCACCACTATCACCGCTACAACCACTACTACCACCACTACCACTATCACCACTACAACCACCACAGTCACCACCATAAACAACACCACCGCTACAACCACCACTATCACCACTACAACCACCACAACAATCACCATCTCCACAACCATCAACATAAACACCACCACGACCAACACAACAATCTCCATCGCCATCATCAATGCCATCACTATCGACACCATCACCATCACCACCACCATCACCTCTACGACCATCACAAACACCAGCACCATCACCACAACAAACATCACCACGAGCACTACCACCACCACCACCACCACCACCACCACCACCATCACTATCATTGAACTAGCATCAACAACACCACCATAACCGCCACTACCACCACCACCACCACCACCACCACAAATATCATCACCACAACAAACACCACCACCACAAACATCAACACCATCACCACCACCACAAACATCACCACCACCACCACCATCACAACAACAAACATCACCACCACGACCACCATCACAATCACAACAACAAACATCACCAGCATCAACCACCACCACCACCACCACCACTACTACTACTACTACTACTACTACTACTACTACTACTACTACTGCTGCTGTTACTACTGCTGCAGCCAAGGTCTTGTTAGTTAGCAAGCACCAACTGTAACAGACTGCAGCGGGCTTGCATCTATTGCTGCTGCTGTTGTTGCTGATTATTTATATTTATATATATTTTTTATTTTTTTTTTATCTATTTATTTACTGCTGTTGCTGTTGCTGCTGCTGCAGCTGACGCCGTGTGTTGCTTCCGCTGCTGCTAGTGTCGGTGCTGCTAGTGTCGGTGCTGCTGGTGTTGGTGCAGTGAAGAATTGTCTGTGGAGAGAAAAGACTTAGTAGATGTGGATTTGGCGGTTTCATGATGAGTGGAAGAACAGCTCGGCAGGCTGGAATAAGACCAACTACGGAATCTTAACGAAAAATTGGACTTAGTACGTAGTTAAACCGACAAAAAACACAAACAAATATATACATATCTACACATCTTTCTCTCTATCTTCCACTCTCTCTCTCTCTCTCTCTTTCTTTCTATATATATATGTATATATATGTATATATATATTCGTTAAAAAAATACATCGCTTATCTACGATTTGTGACCACAAACAGTGTCGGCTTTGGAATATCTACCCATATATAAGATAATTATTAATTATTCCTTTTACTATTAATTCTATTATTATTAGTATTATTATTATCAATAATTATTTATAATTCCACACCACCTGATGTCTTGTTTACGGAAAGGCAATGAAGATTACTGTTTGTGTGTTTACGAAGATTAATACCTAAGGTAAGAACCAGCATATACACAATATATATATATACACACATATATATATTATATATATATATATACATACACATTATATATATATATTTTATATATATATATGTATATTTTATATATATATATATATGTATATTTTATATATATATGTATATTTTATATATATATATATATATATGTATATTTTATATATATATGTATATTTTATATATATATGTATATTTTATATATATATGTATATTTTATATATATATATATATATATGTATATTTTATATATATATGTATATTTTATATATATATGTATATTTTATATATATATGTATATTTTATATATATATATATATGTATATTTTATATATATATATATGTATATTTTATATATATATATATGTATATTTTATATATATATATATATGTATATTTTATATATATATATATGTATATTTTATATATATATATGTATAGTTTATATATATATATATATATATATATATTTATGTATAGTTTATATATATATATGTATAGTTTATATATGTATAGTTTATATATATATATATATGTATAGTTTATATATATATATGTATAGTTTATATATATATATATGTATAGTTTATATATATATATATGTATAGTTTATATATATATATATGTATAGTTTATATTTATATATATATATGTATAGTTTATATATATATATGTATAGTTTATATATATATATATATATGTATAGTTTATATATATATGTATCGTTTATATATATATATGTATCGTTTATATATATATATGTATAGTTTATATATATATGTATCGTTTATATATATATATGTATAGTTTATATATATATATGTATAGTTTATATATATATATATATATATGTATAGTTTATATATATATGTATAGTTTATATATATATATATGTATAGTTTATATATATGTATAGTTTATATATATGTATAGTTTATATATATATATATGTATAGTTTATATATATGTATAGTTTATATATATGTATAGTTTATATATATATATATGTATAGTTTATATATATGTATAGTTTATATATATGTATAGTTTATATATATGTATAGTTTATGTATAGTTTATATATATATATATATATGTATAGTTTATATATATATATATGTATAGTTTATATATATATATATGTATAGTTTATATATATATATGTATAGTTTATATATATATATATGTATAGTTTATATATGTATATATATATGTATAGTTTATATATATATATGTATAGTTTATATATATATATATATTAATATAGAAATGGTTTCTACAGGACTAGAACTGTTTCATTCTGGATAAATCATCAGGAAACCCTGATCCATTTCTATATTAAATATTTATACTCTGCTATGTATGGAGTACCTTACTTACTGTCATTAAACCCGGAATAAACTTATATATATATATATATATATATTGTTATACTTGGGGAGGGTCATATTGTTGTAATAATATTGCCAGAAATAATAACAGAACACACTCACTGTTTGGTATATATATATATATATATATATATATATATATACACGTATATTAAACAGGGAACCACCTGGTCCCCGAGTCGCTGCTAAATCTAAAAATACGGTGGTATATAACAATACTAGAAATATGTACGTGTGAGTGTGTGTAATGAATGATCTTTCAGTTATGGTTTGAACCTGTTAAGTACAGCGGTATGTAAAACACCCGAGTCAGTATCAATATATATATATATATATATATATATATATATATACACATCTATTTATATTATTGTATATATCTATATTTATTGATATATATATATATAGGAAAAGAGTCAGGACCCCGACAGCTACAATCCGAACTCATATATATATATATATATATAGTAATAATAATAAATTTGAAGACTAAAATCCAAAGAGGGCTCGATAAGGATAAATATATATCAAATATATAAGAACCGTAGAGCAAATATTTAATCTGTTATTTTAATATATATATATATATATATATATAGGATGTCCCCCCCCCCCAAAAAAAAAATATATACACACTGCAATAACATCCTAATCAAAGTGTATATACATTTTTTGGGACACCCTGTGTGTGTATGTATATGTAAATATATATATAGCTATGGGTGTGTGTGTATATATATATATATATATATATATATATATATATATATAATAATAATAATAATAATTAACAGAAACATCAATAGCAACTAAAATAATATAATAATTATAATTGTTTTCGGAAATAAAACAAATCACAAACAAAATCCACATTTTTACTACTACTACTACTACTACTACTACTACTACTACTCTCAATGTCTTCAAGGATTTAGGGGCTTGTCAGTGGAACTATTCCTTTTTAGTGGATTGGTGACAGAACGTTGGACAAAACGGCCAAGCGGGATTTAGTTACGTCCCTTTGCAGTTCAAATCTTCCCGAGGTCAATGTTTCGTTTTTTCCCCTTCCTGGGTCGATATTATAATATACCAGTCATGCACTAGGGTTGATTTTATCACCCCCCCCCTAAACTTCACAATCGATAACCTTGTGCCTTAATAAAGGTTGGTGGGGTGGACTGATATAGAGCTCTCCTGTATTTCACTCCGGCTCTCTAACGTCCGAGTTCAAATTCTCCCGAAGTCAACGTTTCGTCTTTTTTTCCTTCCTGGGTCGATATTATAATATACCAGTCATGCACTAGGGTTGATCTTATCACCCCCCCAACCTAACAATTGCTAGCCTTGTGCTTTAATAAAGGTTGGTGGGGTGCTCTCCTGCATTCATCCCGGCTCTCTAACTCCCGAGTTCAAATCCTGCTGAGGTCAGCTTTAGTTTTCATCCCTCCAAATTCGATAATATAAAGTACCAGTCATGATCAGGTTTCAATATAATCGATACTCCCTGCCCCTCGCCCCAAATTGCTGGCCTTGAGCTTCAGTTAGAAGTAATTATTATTATGATTAAAGCCTTTGCACGATTCTTCCGGTATTTTTTTATGATCTGAGTTCAAATCCCGCCGAGGTTATCTTTGCCTTTCATCCTTACAGGGTCGATAAGATAAAGTACCAGTAATGCACTGGGGTCATTTTAATCGACTTTCTCCCCCCACAAATTTGCTGGCCTTGTGCCTAAATCAGAAACCATTATTATTATTATTATTATTAGCAGAAGAGTTTGAACGTTGGAGAAAATATCTTGGAGGGTTTTCTTCTGTTTTTTTTTTTAACATTCTGAGTTCAAATCCCGATGGAGTTAACCTTGACTTAGATCCTTTCCAGGTCGATAAAATAAAGTACCAGTCCAGAACTGGGTTCGATATAGTCAACTTTCCCCTTCCTCGAAAATTGCTGGCCTTGTGCCTATATTAGAAACCATTCGGTGAATTGGCAGTATCGGTAGAGGGTAGGACATGCTTTCTAGCATAGAGTTACGTCCCTTTACGATCTGAGTTCAAATCCCGCCGAGGTTAACTTTGCCTTTCATCCATACGGGGTCGATAAGATAAGGTACCAGTAATGTACTGGGTAATTGCTGGCCTTGTGCCAAAAATAGAAACAATTATCATAGTAGGGCATATGATTCGTTTGTGTAACATTCTGCTTAATAAGTATTTCTTTAAACTGGAGGGACTATGGTGGTGAAGGGTTAAACACTGCTACACAAGAACTATTGGTAATATTTGTTTGGTACTGATAACATGTAAGCTGTGAGAAGGTATCGTTTTAAGGGCTGTCATTCACTGGATTCATTTTGCACACACACAAAAACACACACGGACGTGTATATATATATATATATATATATATATATATATAATCATTGTATTATATTTATCTCCTGTGTTATTTTTTCTCCTATATATACACACTATCATATTTATATATATATTAGTATATATAAATATATAAATATGTGTATATATATATGTATGTACATATATATATATGCATATATATATATGTATATATGTATGTACATATATATATATGCATATATATATATGTATATATATATGCATATATATATATATATATGTATATATATATGCATATATATATATATATATATATGTATATATATATGCATATATATATATATATATATTCATACATATGTATATATGTACATACGTACACACACATATATATATATATGAATAACTGTGTGTACAAACATATACACACACATATATATATATATATATATATATATATATATATAGGTATGTGTGTGTATATATATGTATATATATATGCATAAATACATACCTATACATATATATTAATATAGACACACTTACCTGTGTGTGTGTGTGTGGAGAGAGACGTGCTGATGAGGGAACCCTAACACGAAACTTAACGTGCGTCTAGGAAATGAATCCGGTAAATTGGACGAAATACTTTAAGTACCTTTAAATGATATCTCATGACAATGATACGATATACCAGAATATTCTGTAACAATTGTCCATAGCAATAAATATAATTCTTTTATCTCATATTACAGGGTGACTACAAAAACATTCCTTGATATGAAATACTTATAATATAACTTAAATGAATATTTTTTATAGTTGGCTACAGTTGCATAAACTAACTTTCATGTGGTATTAGTTGATATCATAGACATTCGATGTGTGCCCCTTTTGTTGCTCGGCAAACAACAATGTGATAATCAAACAGTGTTTTTGATCAGTGAGACAATTATAGCTAAAATCTTTCTCACTGGGATTGGACCTTATGAAAGTAAAATTATCATTGTGGTTCCATGTCAGGTCTACACTGTATACCACCACTAAATAGTAATATTTGTTTCTGATTTAGGCACAAGGCAAAACATTTTGGGCAGGGGAAAGTCGGTTAAATCGACCCGGCAAGGATAGAAGGCAAAGCTAACTTCGTTACAAAGCAGTAATATCAATAATGATTTCTGATCTAGGCACAAGACAAACCGTTTTGTGGGGAGGGGAATGTCGATTAAATCGACCCCAGTGCGTTATTTGTACTTTATTTTATCAACCCCGTAAGGGTCCCACACTAACAATAGGTGTCTATACTCTTCTAATCCTCAGAAAAATAAGAACACAATGTTACACTCACACCAGGAACATTGAGGTCCACCAGGTGATGAAGTAGAAACTCGCATGAAACTAAAGTAATAATTATTTCTAGTTAACCTCGGTGGGATTTGAACTCAAATCATAAAGGGCCGTAAATGATTTCTAGTATAGGCACAAGGCCAGTAATTTTGGGGGAGGGGAAAGTCGATTAAATCGACCCCAATACGTTTCTGGTGCTTTATTTCATCGACCACGTAAGGATGAAAGGCAAAGGTAACCTCGGTGGGATTTGAACTCAGATCGTAAAGGACCGTAACTCTATGCTGCAAAGTATGATGTCCGACTCTCCACCGATACTGCCACTCCACCGCCAATAGATAAATAATAATAATAATGTTTTGCTGGGCAAAATCAGAAAGGCGGTGGGGATTTAGAAGTAAACAGAAAAAAACAAGGACAGAATCTCGCCCCATAGGAAGAAGTAACATTTTACCATCTTAAAAATAAATATAAATTGGAAGCACTTTACATAATGTAATCTTCAACATACTCCCAAAATGGCCCCGGTTAGAATGCTTTAGATCATAAATCTGCATTGATCAGGGCTTAACCAGGAGTGGTGGTGGGGGCTAAACAACAACTACAACAATAATTACAGCAACATTAATTGGAATAATGAAGAGGTAAACATACTAGACAATAGTGAACATTTTAGATGAGGTGACCAACAATAATAATATCGAGAGGTGTTTAAAAAAAAAAAATCAATGAGGATTTTAGATGAGAAATTTCAAAGATTTAAGCAAGAAGTCCTTCTAAAGAGTTTCGAACTACCGAAAATATATTTTGAAAGCCTCCCCCGAAAAAGCAACCCCCGTAACAATACCCCTCCCCACGCACACAACCTAAATTAGATAAAAAAAATTATGCATTGAAAATTGAATTTTAAATAATTATTTTTATTATATTTAAACATGCGGGATTTGTAGAATCGATAGAGCGATGGATGACTTGGTTTGCGCTATCTGTTCCGGCTCTTTACGTTCTAGGTTCAAATACCGCCAAAGTCAACATTGTCTTTCATACCCATAGGGTCGATAAAATAAAGTATCAGTCAAGTACTGGGATCGGTATAATCCATTCTTCCCTTCTTCCAAATTACTGACTTGGAGCCTAAATTAGAAACCAGTATTAAACCACAGAGTGGCTAACATCGGTGGAATCTGTACAGACAACATACAGAAAGCCAGGAAACTATCAGAATAACCAAATAAAGGACTTAGTCGTTATATTGGACTAAGGAAACAATGTTTCCATTGGTCTTCTTTATTGATGCTATTATCTGTTAATTGCAACTACTGGCAGAAGTTCTCCTCTTTTCCTATTGTAAAAGGCTGAACAGATACGGGAAAATGTATCCTGTTGGAATCTGTTAACTCTTTAGAATTTAAACCGGCCATATCCGGCCAGAATCCTCTCACTTCTTTCTGTTCAAACCGGCTGCTGATACTAATGTTAAGGTATGTTTCTCAAAATAAATAATATAAAAATCTCATAGATTCAATATTATGTGAGATATTTATGGGAGGTAAAACCTTTACCATGAAAATATGATAGTAAATATAGAGTAATGTAAATGCTAAAGGGTTTAACAATTCTACCAATCTACTACCCTTGGACTGATTCTTATTTATTGACTCCGAAATAACAAAAGTTGACATCGCTATGGTTTGAACTCAGGACACAGAGAGCTGGAACTAAGACCGTAATCTTTTTAATCCGACGCCCTCACCACTCTGGTAATTGCTCACATTTAGAGCCTAATTCTGCCCACAGGAGAATCAATGTGATTAAGGCATTTTAGTGAAGTCGCATGGTTAGGATGTTGTATTACGATCATAATATCGTGAGTTTGAGAGCGCGACCGAGTTGCCTGTTGTGTTCGTGAGTATTTCAAGCTGTTCCAGTCAACTTGGGATTAACTGTGCGATGGACTGTCGTCCTGTCCAGGGGTAGTCTTCTACTTTCAGCCGATTAATGTCAATGAAACCAGCATAAGCTCTGGCCTAATGAAAGTCCGGGCTTCTCGCAGACTTTCATCTTTAACGTTTTAAAGGCACTTTTAGACAGTAAAGGACTTTTAAATTTATTCTAGATTCCCCACTGATAAAAATTAACCACGGTTTCTATAACTAGGAACAGTCTATTCAACAGGCTTCCACAGTTTCCAACCTACCCACTTTCACCCATAAGGCTTACTGTTGATTTAAGACTATGGTACAAAATATTTGCCCAAGATACCAGGCGATGTGAGTGAACCTAGGAACTCATGATTGCGAAAGTATTTCTGCCAAGCCTGCATCTAGCGATACTGGAAATAACAAACTCGACACCGGTGAAATTTGAACACAGAATGCGAGAAGAGGAAATTAAGATATCTGAAAGTATTTATTCAGGACCGAGGAGCCGCACTACACAACCTGTCAGAAATTAGTAGCTAAATCTGACTCATTGGCGGATTGTTAAAATATCTGGCGGGTTGGTTTGTAATATCTGATTTGTTTCTGTGCGTTTTGAGATCAAATCCCGCCTTATTCTGCTAGGGTTTGTGGCCTGCAGATAATATCAGCAATATAAATACTAAAGGAAACAGAGTTTCTTTGGTCTGATTTAAAAATCGGCTCATTTCCTTTGCTTTTCCTTTTACTATTGAGTAAAACTAATTATTATATAAACATATATATATATATATAAATGTATATATATATATATATATATATATATATATATATATATATATATATTACGAAGGAAATGTGGTAAAGAACCAGATGGACCATAACGCACCAAAGTACTCAATACTGAGGGTAGTAGAGTGGGTAATAGGAACGAGTAGGACCTCGACGGCTGAGCTCAAGCCGTTTCGACGGCTAATTCTGGACTAGTCCAGAATTAGCCGTCGAAACGGCTTGAGCTCAGCCGTCGGGTCCTACTCGTTCCTATATATATATATATATGTATATGTAAATGTATATATATATATAACAAAGAAGGTGTGGTAAGATACCAGGTGGACCATAACGCTCCAGAGTACTCGGATCTACCAGTTGAAACGGCCGGAGCTCAGCCGTCCGGGGCGCTGACTCTTTTCCTATATATATATATATATCACAATAATTATTAGGATTCCAAGTCTAGGTGTGTGGTGACTATAATGCATCTAATTACCTACCATAGAAGTATAATTTGTGGCAGACATGGTTTGAACTCGGAACCTAAAGAGATGTATCTAGATATAACATGACATTTAGATTGTCACTTTCTAATGTTATAGTAATCATGTAACGTGTAGTAATAATTGTTTCTACTTTTTGGCACAAGGCCAGCAATTATCCAGTGCATTACTGGTACTTTAATTTATCGACCCCGTAAGGATGAAAGGCAAAGTTAACCTAGGCGGGATTTGAACTCAGAATGGCAAGGGCCGTGTAGTAATAATATTGTTGAGGTTTACTAACATTTTTACTGTTTCAAGTAGTAATAATTGTAGTTAGTAGTAAAAATCGTAGTAGTAATTGTAGTTAGTAGTAAAAATCGTAGTAGTAATTGTAGTTGGTAGTAAAAATCGTAGTAGTAATTGTAGTTGGTAGTAATTGTAGTTGGTAGTAAAAATAGTAGTAGTAGTAATTGTAGTTGGTAGTAAAAATAGTAGTAGTAGTAATTGTAGTTGGTAGTAAAAATAGTAGTAGTAGTAATTGTAGTTGGTAGTAATTGTAGTTGGTAGTAAAAATAGTAGTAGTAGTAATTGTAGTTGGTAGTAAAAATAGTAGTAGTAGTAATTGTAGTTGGTAGTAAATATAGTAGTAGTAGTAATTGTAGTTGGTAGTAAAAATAGTAGTAGTAATAATTGTAGTTGGTAGTAAATATAGTAGTAGTAGTAATTGTAGTTGGTAGTAAAAATCGTAGTAGTAGTAATCGTAGTTGGTAGTAAAAATCGTAGTAGTAGTAGTACTAGTAGTAATTGTAGTTGGTAGTAAAATTGTAGTAGTATTAGTAGTAATTGTAGTTGGTAGTAAAATAGTAGTAGTAGTATGATGTCTCAGAAGTATGAGAAATAGCGATAGTGGTGTTTGCACATAATACACGCAAGTATGATTATAAAGTGTTTATATATATGTGTAAGTGTGCATACATGTGTGTAAGTGTATAATTATGTGTATTTGTCTCTCTTTCATATAAACATTCGTGTGTGTATATATATATATATATATATTTATATATGTGTATATAAACATTCGTGTATATATATATATATATATATTTATATATGTGTATATAAACATGCGTGTGTGTGTATATATATATATATATATATATATATAAACATGCGTGTGTATATATATATATATATATATATTTATATATATATATATATATAAACATGCGTGTATATATATATATATATATTTATATATATATATATATATATATATATATATATATATATATATATTTATATATGTATATATACACGCATGTTTATATATATATTTATATATGTATATATAAACATGCGTGTGTATATATATATTTATATATGTATATATAAACATGCGTGTATATATATATATATATATATTTATATATGTATATATAAACATACGTGTATATATATATATATATTTATATATGTATATATAAACATGCGTGTGTATATATATATATATTTATATATGTATATATAAACATACGTGTATATATATATATATATTTATATATGTA
>OZ024755.1:7257320-7279820 GCA_964016885.1 Eledone cirrhosa
AGGCACCATCCTACATAACGATATTTTAGCTACCTGTATTAAACTTCTTCCTCTTTATATAGTTGCATGTCTGTGTGAAAATATGTTTGTATTATATAAGACAACAGGGCGGTAGATTGGCAGTATCGGTAGTTGATCGAACGTTATGCTTTGTAGCATAGAATTACGCCGCTTTACGGTCTGAGTTCAAATCCCACCGAGGTTAACTTTGCCTTTCATCCTTAAGGCGTCGATAAAATGAAGCACCAATAACGTACTGGGGTCGATTTAATCGTCTCCCCCCCCCCTCTATTCAAATTACTGGCCTTGTGCTTATACAAGAAATCATTATATAAGACGACGTTAGAAACGTTGGGTAGAAGCGTTTGCAGTATTCGTTCCGGCACTCTTCACACTAAGTTCAAATCCTGCCCTGGTCAACTTTGTCTATCATTCTTCTGAGATCGTCAAAGTAAATATAAATGTGTATAACACACTCACACATACACACACATATGCATATGTATATGATATTAGAAAATATAGTCACCAAACTGCAAATAACTATAATAATAGCAAATAGAAATTGTATAGATCGAGTAAAGTACCCCTGAGGATGGAAACATGCACAGAGACGTCTGCGGCGATTCGAATCTGATATCTCTTCTATACGAGAGGGTGTGTTTAATGAATCTATCACAAATATAGTCACCACATCTGTAAATGCTTGTTGTCATTCATACACATATAAATCTTCTTACATTCACATATATATTACACAGACATAAATTCATATTTCTCGTAAACTTTTTATATACACATATACATATATATATACATATACATATATATATATATTTATCAAAATAACAGATTAAAGTTTAAGCAAAGAATAGCTGCTTTCACCCTTAACGGGATCTTATATATATATATTTATATGTATATACATACACATTTATTGTATTCATCAGCAGCCCCGAAAGGAACACATTTAAACATTTTCACGTTTATATGCCTTGGATATTACCACAAAAGAGAACCGATGTCTAACATAAACCGAATTGAATGTCGTTATTTCAAACAGCTGTCTGTTTCTCGTATAAACGTCACAGCAAAGTATTCGGAATATTAAATAATATAAGAACGTTGTATGCTTGCATATATAAATATATATATATATATATATATATATATATATAATTTATTTATTTATATATATATAATTGTTTCTACTTTTGGCACAAGGCCAGCAATTATCCCAGTGTATTACTGGTACTTTATTTTATCGACCCCTTAAGGATGAAAGGTAAAGTTAACCTCGGCGGGATTTGAACTTTACCTTTCATATATAATATGGATACATGTATATATATATATATATATATATATGTGTGTGTGTGTATATATATTCATTTATGTATGGATATATATATTCATTTATATATGTTGAAAAACATATATAAATACATACTTACATTTATATATGGATATATATATATATTCATTTATATATGGATATATATATATGTATATTCATTTATATATATATATATATATATATATATATATATATATATTCATTTATATATATATATATATATATTCATTTATATATATATATATATATTCATTTATATATATATATATATATATTCATTTATATATATATATATATATATTCATTTATATATATATATATATATTCATTTATATATATATATATATATATTCATTTATATATATATATATATATATATATATTCATTTATATATATATATATATATTCATTTATATATATATATATATATTCATTTATATATATATATATATATATATTCATTTATATATATATATATATTCATTTATATATATATATATATATATTCATTTATATATATATGTATATTCATTTATATATATATATATATATATTCATTTATATATATATATATTTATTCATTTATATATATATATATATATATATATATATATTCATTTATATATATATATATTTATTCATTTATATATATATATATATATATATATATATATATTCATTTATATATATATATATATATTCACTTATATATATATATATATATATATATATATATATATATATTCATTTATATATATATATATATATATATATATATATATTCATTTATATATATATATATTCATTTATATATGGATATATATATATTCATTTATATATATATATATTCATTTATATATGGATATATATATATATATATATATATAATATGGATATACATATGGATATCACATTAATGTTCACATTAATTTATAAATATATATATCATATTAATGTTTATACACGGAACAAATGCGCTACTTAAGGCTTTATATTGACCATATCTCCAGATTGTAAGAGGGATTAAACCTTAGGTAGCGTCTTTGTTCCGTGTATGGATATAAATAAATAATTGTTTCTACTTTTGGCACAAGGCCAGCAATTACCCAGTGCATTACTGGAACTTTACTTTATCGACCCCGTAAAGATGAATGGTAAAGTTAACCTCGGCGGGATTTGAACCCAGAATGGAAAGGACCGTAACTCTATGTGTCAAAGCATGGCGTCTGACCTTCTAACGATACTGCCAATCTACCGCCCTTATATATAAATAAATAATTGTTTCTACATTTTGGCACAAGGCCAGCAATTACCCAGTGCATTACTGGTACTTTATTTTATCGACCCCGTGAGGATGAAAGGCAAAGTCAACCTCAGCGGGATTTTATATTATATAAATAAATAATATATAACAGCTCTATACCCGATTGAGCACAGCTTTTCGTTTTCCTTTTTCACACATATTTCCGACATCTATATATATATATGTATCTTCTTCTTATTTCACTTATTCCAGAGAACATCGTTGGGACAGGATCCTCAAATATATATATTATAGATATACAGGGTGTCCCGTAAAATATATACACACTTAAACAGCATTCTAATAAATATTGTCTGTACAGGTAATCAAAGTGTGCATACATTTTTTGGGATACCCTGTATATATATATATCTATCTATATATATATATATTGTTATAATTTCGGAGGGTCATGCTGCCAATAAAAACACAAGCACCTGTCAGTTCTCACTTCAATTTATTACAAATTTCCAGTTGGTTGATTTAGTAACCAGATGGTTTTTATTTATTGTCAAAGGTCAAAGCTCTTGCGTCACACATTCTATGACTTCATCAAGTGACTAATTTGTTATCTTGCGTCTTTCATTTGTTCTGTCCTACACCATCTTAAGAACATTGTTGAGTAATGGTCTAACTAGTTTTAAATTAGTTCTATCCTGATTTACATACAAACTATATATAGTGCCCAAGAAGAACTCATTAATCACACAATTAATGAGTTTTATAAAGTATGATAGGACTATTTTCACCACAATACCAAAGTAAAAAGAAGTAGTTTATCATATGACATAATTATATTTGTAAGAATATGAAATTATACGATGTAGTAGGGACTTATGGAAGGCCAACAGGGTTAATATTACACCAGTTAAGAGAACACTAACAGAGGATGAAATTATACAATATAGTAGTGCTATGGAAGGCCAACAGGGTTAATATTACACCAGTTAAGAGAACACTAACAGAAGATGAAATTATACAATATAGTAGTGCTATGGAAGCCCAACAGGACTAATATTACACGAGTTAAGAGAACATCAAATCAACAGAGGATGAAATTATACAATATAGTGGTATGTTATGGAAGGTCAAAAGGACTAATACTACACCAGTTAATAGAGCACCAACAAAAGATTAGGAGAGATGTGACGTAATAGGTTCTGGTGAGCAGCTACGATTAAATATAATTCATATCGATATCTATATTTATCAAAGCAGCAATGTTTGATGGATCTATAAACTGACAACTTGTGTCTATCTTCAGTTATATTTGAACTCTACAAATTCTATTTAGAGACAAACTTTGGCCATCCAATATTTTTTGTCTTTACAGAAGTTATTTATAATTCTTCTCTCTCCTCATATAATTCAAGTATTTTTTTTATCTATCTTCGATAATAATTATAGCCTTAATTTTATTCTTAATCACATTAATAATAAGGGTTTCTGATTGAGACACAAGTCCAAGAATTTTGGGGGACGGAAAGTCAATTAAATCGACCCCAGTGCATTACTGTTACTTTACTTCATCGACCCGGTAAAGATGAAAGGAAAAGTTAGTCCTTCATCAGAATATATATATCGAGCCCTCTTTGGATTTTAGTCTTCACATTTATTATTATTACTATATATATAGGGCGGTGAATTGGCAGTATCGGTAGAGGGTCGGACGCCATGCTTTCTAGCATAGTTACGCCCCTTTACAGTCTGAGTTCAAATCCCGCCGAGGTTAACTTTGCCCCTTTCATCCTTACGGGGTCGATAAAATAAAGTACCAGTAATGTACTGGGTAATTGCTGGCCTTGTGCCTAAAGTAGAAACAATTATTACTATATATATATATATATATATATATATATATATATTATTGAGTAAAATGACAGGAGGCTGGGCTGGTGAAATTCCTTAAAGATTTATTATAAACACTATGCATATTTTAATGACCGGGTTCTGCAGGAACCTGGTGACATCATCAGGTGTTACGAAATTTATCCAATAAAGGAATATAATAATGGTAGACACAATCCAAGGGACTAAAAAGTAGAGAGAAATATTTAAGACCTGAAGGCGGCCAGAGCCAGCAGTTGCTAGTCCAGATGACCGCCTATATTTATATATATATATTATTCAATGGATCATATTCTATATATGACCTACTGTATCTCTATTTTTATTTCTATCTAGGGATTACCAAATACTGTGGCCATTTATGGAACTGACAGCTGCTGGGTTCGTAGTCTTCAAAGAGGTAGGTTCACATTACCTTCAACGGAACTAACTCAACAACATTTACAGTGTAAATCATTGCATGTCTTACATGCCAAACACCAATTTTAGAATCTGGTAAATTGTGACAGAAAATCTCCGAACAGTTGTGCGGTTTTAAATTGATTTTATTTTCGTGTATAATATACAATTTAAATTGAACATTATCAGCATCAATGTCATCCGTCTCAGTGGAACTCCAAAGGTCACGAGCACAGACCCTTCCATCTGACTTACAAACAAATATAACTATATTTTATTTCCGTGACATAAACAATTTGTATTGTCCTGGGTATGACATTTAGTTACCCCTTAGTTGTCATCTAAGGTCCCAGGTCTGCTCTGGCTCGGAGTAGTAGTACCTGTTAGGGCCCCATTTATGGGTTAAATTATTACCTTATTCGAGTGGTGCCGGTAAAGTATTATCAGCCACCGAAAAGAAAAATCTCGGGAATTTCCCTAGACACTGTAACCTTGGCGCTTATTATATTTTTTATTCTCTTATTAGTTTCATTCATTTAGGAAACGGCCTTCACGTGAATATTTAATCGATCACATAGATCTCAGTTCTTGGCAATGATCTAGGATTATTTCTACTATAATATACTATTTTTCACTATACTATTATATAGTATATTTCTCTAGACCAGTGGTTCCTAAGTGGGTTTACAAAGGAGTGTCTGCGGTTCAGTGAAAAAAGATAAAGGAGTATATTTATATTATGACCATATAAGAGTATTAGATTTTGGGGTTCCCTCAAAAGTTTCCGAACAAAAAAGGGTTCCGCGTTGTAAAAAGTTTGGGAAACCCTGGATATACTATCATGTATTATATTCACTATACTATCATACACTATGATATATTTCACTTCATAATCATGTACTATGAAATTTCACTTCATAATCATATACTATGAAATTTCACTACATAATCATATACTATGATAGATCGCCTACTATGATATATCACTGTACTATTCTATACTATTTTCACTATACTATCATATACTGTACTATATAGCACTATACTATCACACACTATATTATACGAGTACTATACTATCACATACTATGCTATTTCATTATACTATATATCCCTATACTATCATATACTATATATATCATTATACTATCATATACTATATATCCCTATACTATCATATACTATATATCACTATACTATCATATACTATAATATATACCACTATGCTATCATATACTATAATATATATCACTATACTATCATATACTATATTCCACTATATATCATATACTATATATCACTATACTATCATACGCTATATTCCACTATACTATAATATACTACAACTTGAGACCAACTCATACACAAGAAGACTACACCATGATATATGATGATAGATAAGATTACTATGGTATACTCTGATAGAATATATCTCACTATAGTTCTATGTATATTTGTGTGCATGTGTATGTATGTATATAAGTGTGTATGTATGTATGTATGTATGTATGTATGTGTAAATATATGATATATTCATGTGTAGATATTTAAAGTGTGCTGCAATTTTCAGGTGCAAAATAATTGCATATTACCCTCTCACCTACAACAGTAATTAGCGTCGTACTAATTAACATCCTGAATTGAAAGATAGATAGATAGATAGATAGATAGATAAGTAGGTAGGTAGGTAAATAAGTAGATAGATATATTTTTTTATTTGCCACGAGGGCGCACAAGAAAAGGCGACAATACAAGGACACAGGCCGGGGATTTTACATACAGATAGACAGATATATAGATAGATAAGTAGATAGGTATATTTCTTTATTAGCCACAGGGGCACAAAAGAAGGGGACAAATACAAAGGGGGAAGTTTACATACAATAAAAACGTGTAAAATGTTATCACAAATGCAATTTAAAAAATTAGTCGATTTTCCCCAATAGAGGGAGACAGTTTATATGGGTAACACATACCCCCGAAAAAAAATGTGCAACCCTCATCTCCAGGAGTACGAAGAGCTTGTACTCCTTTCCTCTCCTCCTCCTTTTCCTCAACCTACAGGCTGATATAGAGAGAAGGCCCATTCACTCGGGCCATTCTCGCCACTTTCACCCACCTTTCATAAAACTTGCTGGGGTACAGCACCTCTCTCTCCATCCTGATTCTTCTTCCAAAGTGGTATTTGAAAAAAAGAATCAGTTGTTGGCCGGAGAGAAAGGTGTCTGACCTCAGCCCTTTCAACCTTGTCCACCATACAACCTCTTTCGCCATAGCTATCACACAAAGGAAAACCGCCTCTCCTTCGTTTTTGAAGGAGGGTGGCGGTTTGATCATGACAATGGACTCGGTGGTCAACTGGATTGGTCCCACCCGCGACAATAGTCGTTCTACATAGCCCCACAGGTCAGTGACACCCGGGAAGTGTATGAATGCGTGCGCGACGGTTTCTTCGTCTCGCACGCACCTCGGACAGATCTTTTTTGTAGATAGGTAAATAGATAGACAGATATATAGATAGATAAGTAGATAGGTAGGTAAATAGGTAGATAGACAGATATACAGGTAGAGCTACTTTGTTGAATGTCACAGCCAGTGATGCAGTGCAAATCAACTGGATATCTTAGCTCTAATCTCTAATTATACATGCTACAATTAACACACTGGACCGCCATGGTCACACACACACACATACACACGCATACCTACATATACATACACGCATACTTACCCCCCCCCCACACACACACACTATATATATATACACGCAATTATACAATCATATAAAAATACTACCACTGCTACAGTCACTGGCAATCGAGAATGACTTGGTAGCATCTATCATGTCTTAATTAATGTTTTTATGTACCCATCTATGTGTGTATGCGCGTGTGTGTCTCTTTCTCTCTCCTACTCTCTCTCTCTCTGTGCATGTATGTGTGTGTGTGCATGTATGTTTGTGTGTGCATGTGTGTTATATTATAGTGCAGACAATAACTCTCTAATTATCTCATTAACCCTGCTACACCAAGACACAGACAGCAACCCAAATATAGCGCCTTGCTTTATTAAACACATTGATCAATAACCCAATGTCAGCCCTTGGTAATTAATTGTAGAAATAAATAAAACTTATATAAATCAATTAATCGATACTTAATGAATTAAAGAACGGAAGAAAGACAATAAGGAAGGAAATAAGGAAGAAAGAAGAATGAAAGAAAGCAAGGAAGGAATGTAGAGAAACCAAAAGAGCAAAGAAACCTATTTTAGTTGAGCCAACTTTGGCCAAGCTAAATAGCCTAAAGCTCTTGGGACTTTGGCATTTTTAATTGGATGGTCTATATTGAAATGTTGTTAGTATAAAGGATGCTGTACTCAAGCTCATAGATACTATAAAATAGCTTATAGAGTAGGGTAAAGACAGTCTTTTAAGGTTCTATATCCTATTTTAATTGCTATCTTATAGCACCTCTGCGTTTGAGCACATCATCCTTTATATATATATATATATATATATATATAAAGGATGATGTATATATATAAAGGATGATGTATATATATAAAGGATGATGTATATATATAAAGGATGATGTATATATATAAAGGATGTTGTATATATATAAAGGATGATGTATATATATAAAGGATGTTGTATATATAGGATGATGTATATATATAAAGGATGTTGTATATATAGGATGATATATATGTATATAAAGGATGTTGTATATATATATAGGATGATATACATATATATATAAATAAAGGATGATGTATATATATAAAGGATATATACAGTAATAATAATAAATGTGAAAACTAAAATCCGAAGAGGGCTTGATAAGGATAATATATATATAAAAATATATAAAAACCGTAGAGCAAATATTTATTAAAATAACATTAAAGTTTAAGCAAAGAATCGCTGCTTTCACCCTTAACGGGATCTTCTGAAACTTAGTTTCAGAAGATCCCGTTAAGGGTGAAAGCAGCTATTCTTTAATCTGTTTTTTTCTTTAAAAAAAAAAAAAAATATATATATACATACATATATATATATATATATACGATATGTAATATTTCATTCTGATGACTGAAAGCAGATTTGCTTGCTTTCAAGAAACTACTGGTAAATGAAATAATTATCTTATGTTGTTTATTACATAACTATCTATATATATATATGTTTATCCCGTGTTCAATCGGGGGTAACCACAGTAAGTAAGGTACTTAATACATAGCAGAGTATACATATTTAATATAGAAATGGCTTCTACAGGACTAGAAGTGTTTCATTCGGAGGAAATCATATATATACAGGGTACACCCGGGTTTTGACATTAAATCTTGGGGGTAAAAAAGTGCGTTATATAAACAAAAAAATACACACCTATGTACACATTATTACCCTCTCAACACACACACACACACACACACACACACACACACACACGTGTGTGTGTGTGTTTCAATGTGTATGTTTGTGGCTGCCTCTGATTCTCTCTCACCCTCTCTAGCTCTCCCATCACCACTCTCCTTATTTGTCTCTCTCTGCACTCTACCGTGCAAGCGATGCGTGCATCTGCACTAAACAATATTGTTACCCCTCCCTGTCTCTACATCTCTCTCTCTCCCTCTCTCTCTACATGTCTTCCCACCTCTCTCTCTCTCCCTCTCTCTCTACATGTCTTCCCCCTCTCTCTCTCTCCCTCCCTCCCTCTCTACATGTCTCCCCCCCCTCTCTCTACATGTCTCTCTCTCTCTACATGTCTCTCTCTCTCTACATGTCTCCCCCTCTCTCTACATGACTCCCCACCCCCTCTTTCTACATGCCCCCCTCTCTCCCTCTCTCTCTACATGTCTTCCCCGCCCTCTCTCTCTCTCTATGCACACAGATGCATTCTCACATACTGATGCTTGCAAAAAAACCATACGAGCGTAAACAAACCGACATCGATCTTGCACATCCTCCCGACTACATTCTGTCACACACTTGCATATATACACATACTCAAACACATTTATGTCACTACAAACACACACACATATATATATATACATATTTGACTAATAAAACACACACACACACACACATATATGTATATACATATTTGACTTCTAAAACACACGCACACACACACACACACATATATATGTATATACATATTTGACTACTAAAACATACACACACACGCACACACGCACACATATATATGGTACATATACATACCATATATATATACATATATATATGGTACATATACATACCTATATGACTACAATCACACACACATAAACATATTTGACTATTAACACGCACACAATACGCGTGCGTATACACACACACATAGATATATAAAGGGTTGACCCTAAATATATTTACACACTTCAACAGTAATCTAATAAATATGTGTAAGCATTTTGGGGACACCCTATGTGTGTGTGTATATATATATATATATATATATATATATACGTATATATATTAGTAAAAGGAAAAGAAAATGCCGACAAATTTTTCCCAGTGAAAAATAGTTTAATTAGGAATAAGTAAACATTAGTAATAAGTATTGGTTAGTATTCAGTTTTAGTTTAAAGTTTTTACCGGTTGCGCATTTCTATCTCAAAATTATTTTTGAAAAGCATTAGAAATGCGCAACCGGTAAAAATTTAAAACTAAAACTGAATACTAACCAATACTTATTACAAATTTTTACTTATTCCTAATTAAACTATTTTTCACTGGAAAAAATTTGTCAGCATTTTTTTTCCTTTTACTAATATATCACAACTCTTTTAAATATATATATATATATATATATATATATATATATATATATATATATATATATATATATATATAATTAGTATATCTACCAACATATTTATACAGAAGTATACTTATTCTAGCAAGATATAGGTTTTTCTTAGCAGAGAATTGACTCCCTGATGAAGAAAGGTATTCTCCATGGTTTTGAACACTATGTATATCCCCTTTCAGAAACTAATTAGTTGGAGTGAAACTTAAGTAAGTTAATTATTATAATTTTTTTTATTTTACGTCTTTTATATATATATATATATGGCACACATACACACCAATGTGACTCTTCCTCTATTCTCTCCCCGTCTCCCACTCTCTTATTCCCCCCTCACCTGTCATCTCTCCCTCTCATCCCATTTCTCTCATCCCTCCCCTCTCTCGTATTACCTTCAAACTCTCATATATCAAACTCTCATATATCAAACTCTCATATATAAAGAGTCGGGACCCCAACGGCTGAGCTCCGGCCGTTTCGACAGCTAGTTCTCAGAACTAGCTGTCGAAACGCCCGGAGCTCAGCCGTTGGGGTCCTGACTCTTTTCCTATGTATATATATATATATATATATATATATATATATATATATATATACACTCCGATATACCCCTGTATAATGTCTTTCTATACACCCCCTTCTTATATATCTGCTTCTATAATATTCATCTTATATAATTCCTTCCTATGATACTACTCCTATATAACTCCTATAAACGTTCCTATAATTATCCCCCTATATAACTGCTCCTTTATTACTCCTCTTGTATTACTTTCATATATAGAGGGTGTTGCCAAAAATGTATACATACTTCAACAGCATTCTAATCAAAGAGCGTATACATTTTTTGAAGAACACCCTGTATATATATCTGATCTTATATGACTGTTTCTATGTACACCCTTCCTATATAACTAACTGTTCCTATATAACTCTGCTCTTTTCTCGGACGTCGACCTCATATTCTAAGCAATAAAATGATTATCTATAAACACTACCATCACCCACCACTTCAAACACCACCATCACCCACCACTTCAAACACCACCATCACCCACCACATCAAACAACAACCTATAAAGTCATACGCTCTCCGAATTATTTGCATACTGCAGAATTTTACACATATACACACACATATATTGAACGAGATAAACCTATGAAAATGTTATAGTCATACATGTATTTTGCGTGTATATATATATATATATAAAAGGATCGATGGACTTTCGTCAAATCGGACCGAGGAAACAATGTTTCCGTTAGTCTTTCCAGTGCAAATACTATCTATCGGTCGCAACTCCAGGTAGAAAGAGCAACGTGAAATAAAGTGTTTTGCTCAAGGACATAACGCATCGCTCGGTCCAGGAATCGAATTCACAACCTCAAGCTTGTGAAGGCGTGTGGCTGAGTGGTTAGAGAATATATATATATATTACTTCTTCGACTATTTATTTCTCAGAGGGTCATGGGGAAAGAGTCGTGAAACACTCCTTGCAGTGGGTTCTGTCAGACTCAACCATCAGTATATATGTTATATAGATATACTGTTTGTTTATTTGCGACTATTTGGAGTAACGTTACTCGATAGAGTGCGTAGCTCTGGGATCAGAGAGTCACTTCAGGTAGCTCGGTGATCAGAGAGTCACGATAGAGTGCGTAGCTCTGGGATCAGAGAGTCACTTCAGGTAGCTCGGGGATCAGAGAGTCACTTCAGGTAGCTCTGGGATCAGAGAGTCACTTCAGGTAGCTCGGGGATCAGAGAGTCACTTCAGGTAGCTCGGGGATCAGAGAGTCAATTCAGGTAGCTCGGGGATCAGAGAGTCACTTCAGGTAGCTCGGGGATCAGAGAGTCATTTCAGGTAGCTCGGGGATCAGAGAGTTACTTCAGGTAGGTCAGCGAGTCAATTCAGGTAGAGCCGTTACTTCTCCAAATTGAGAATCATATCTCCAATATTATGGAAATGTGGTAGGAAAGAATCACTAGATGTATTTTACGGACAAAACCAACCGACAGGAGATCCAGAGGTAGACCCCGAGCAAGATGATTGGATAACATCCATGAACTCGGCTGGTCTCGCTTGGGGATCCAGTTGGATTAGTTGGAAACAGTTGCTTCTAACAGGACCCAGTGGAAAGAATGTTTGATATCTCTATAGCCGGAAAAAGTGAACAGCAGCCGCTACAGAGAGTCGAACACATATGTAGGGAAAGAACCTTGAAAAACTCGTAGACATACTTGTAATTCGTTTATGTACAAACGCGTACATAAATCCACATGTATGTAGTCATGTATAAAATAATAATAATTGTTTCTTCTTTTGGCACAAGGCCAGCAATTATCCAAGTGCATTACTGGTACTTTATTTTATCGACCCCGTAAGGATGAAGGGCAAAGTTAACCTCGACGGGATTTGAACCCAGACCGCAAATGGCCATAACTCTATGCTGCAAAGTATGGTGTCTGACAATGACATATACAGTATAGAAAAATAGTATTACACACATATTACGAAGAACATTCTCAACACAATAGAAACAACACTACCCAAAACCATATTGCACACACCCAAGACGCACAGAGCTGTGCTAGGTAATACAGACCCGTGGTCGGTAATACAGACCCACCATGAAAAGAAGACTAATGGTAGCCCCCCCCCCATATATATATATATATATATATATGCATGTATGTAAAAGGTAAACAGATATAACACAATCGGTACAGTATATGGAAGGGATATATTAAGTTAACGCTTGATATAGAAGGAAGAGGGTCTTAAGGTTTCGGACGCTAGTCCTTCATCAGAAGAAAGAATGAAAAATAAGATAGATTGAGGGGACGGACGGGTTGGAATTGGATTGGAAGTAGTAGGGTTGGAGTGAAAAATGGACGGATGAGAAGAAGGTGGTGTAAGCAGATTGTAGTGGAGGAAAAGTGATAGAGAGTCATGGAATTATATACACACACATATACACACACAATCACACACATACACATACATATATATATATATATACACACACACACAATAACACACATATACACACACACACACAATCACACACATATACACACACAATCACATACATATACACACACAATCACACACATACATATCCATATTTTCTCCCGATAAAATGATTTCTGCCAAGAAACAATTCTCATTTGAAATCTTAATTAAAATACAACCTATTGATTACGTTTTGATTTTTTCGATTTAACCTAAAATGTCTAATTCTAGTAATTCACTTAACATCTAAACTATCAATTATATTTAGTTCTATGTTTTTTTGTTTAGTTTTGTGTTTATATGTTTAGGTTTTATCTTTTTAGGTCATTTTTGTTTTTCCTATTAGTTTCAGTTTAACACATTTAATTTATATGTATGTATATATATATATATATACCTCTCTCTCTTTCCCCTATCTCTCTCTCCCTCTATCTATGTCATTCCTCTCTCTCTCCCTCTATCTCTGTATATATATATATATATATATATATATATACACACACTCTGTCTAGCTCTACACCTCGACACTGAAGTGAACCTAAACATCGAGTGCTCACCCAGGTGAACCTACAGTAACTCCAAGTTACACTCCCTGCATATATATATATATATATATATATATATATATATATATATATTCCGGTTCGATAATGGAGTCGGGTCTATAACTTCTATGGGTGACCCTCAGCCAATCCGCTGCGAAACGCGCGTAACAGGTTTAAACACAATAACAATCTAAATACATGTAAACGACACCTTCATAGTTTTTAAAAATTATATTTAATATATATATATATTATCCACAGTGTCCTTCTTGTAAGTCCCTCTAGGGTGTAATTTGAGGTAGACATCGGCTGCTATATCCAGCAAGCAATTACTATAAACCAACTCAACACCAGTTTTAATTAAAAGTCATAAACGTTATCGCAAACATCCTACCACATTGAAATACAGTCCCTCTGGGAGAAAGAAGTCCCCCTCCACCACCACTGGTGGCCTTAATATAACCATGGTGTGAACAGTTTATATTATTCATAAAATTGTGTGGATATTTATTCCAATTTTACCGAACAAAGCCAAAATATATACATTAAATTTAGGAAATCAACCGAGATGAGAAAATTGGTTGCAGTTAAAACATACATTCATTTACAAACAGGTGCACACACACACACACACACACACACACACACACACACACACACACACACACACACACACACACACACACACACACACACACACACACACACACACACACACACACACACACACACACACACACACACATACATACATACATACATACATACATACATACATACATACATACATACATACATACATACATACATACATACATACATACATACATACATACATACATACATACATACATACATACATACATACATACATACATACATACATACATACATATAGTATATACATACAGAGTTTTATGTCTGTATGTATGCAAATATTTCTGTATCAGCACAATCACCTACCGGCATATAAATATATATATATATACATAAATTTATTTATATATATATATATTTATTTATACATACATATCACACATTCACCTACAGCAAAGCTTATTATATATATACATAGATTATCAATATCAATATATTTCTATGTCATCATTCTCACCTATAGGCAACCATATATATATATATATATAATATATATATAGAGAGAGAGAGTGACAGATTTGTGTATAAACACATACATGCAAGTACATTCATATGCATAATTATAATGTCTGTGTGTGTATATGTGTGTATGTTATCAAGTCTCCGTAGAAAGGAATAAGTAAAAATAGCGTTATCAAATCAGAAATATTATTAATCTCTGCTCAAGACAGTTAATCGCTACCTTAGGTTTCGAAGCATCCATCATAAATTTCTATTATGGTCTAAGTTAGGACGACTTTTCATCAGACGAGTGTATAGAATGAAAAACATTCCCAAATTAGATTATAGTATAAAATTATGGCTTAAACAGAGGCACACTTTGAAACCTAAGGTAACAATTAACAGACATTAATAATATTGGACGGTGGATTGGCAGTATCGGTAGAGGGTCGGAGGCCATGCTTTGACGCATAGAGTTACGGCCCTTGCCATTCTGAGTTCGAATTCCGCCGAGGTTAACTTTGACTTTCATCCTTACGGGGTCGATAAAATAAAGTACCAGTAATACACTGGGTAATTGCTGGTCTTGTGCCAAAAGTAGAAACAATTATTAATATTGGGTAGATAAAAGAACAACAACAAAACAAAAATTGCCAGGTAACTTTTACTTTTCGTTACCTCATCTTACAGTCCATTTTGCATTGTTTAGCCTTCTATCTCTTTTAACATTATATATTATATACAATGCTTCACGCAAACATTTTATTATATATATATATATATATATATATATATATATATATGTAGGAGGTGAGTTTTATTGTAGCACAATAAAGCAATGCAAATATCGGATAAGTAGCACTCTACAGTTTGTAGGACTGGAGTATAATACTTGGAACTCTTTTAACCATCTTTTGATCTTATATTATATTATATTATATTATATATATATATATATATATATATATATATATATATATAGTATATATGCATTCAGAAATATTACCGTCATGTCAATGTATATTGATAGCTCAAAATGTTGTGTATATGAGGTATATCACTGATTATGTTGAATATGATATAAATCTCCAAGATTGTGGACATGCCTGGCATAGACTCTCCAAATATATTAGCTCGCTACTACGTTGCCTTAGCTATCAGTATCTCTCTCTCTCTCTATATATATATACACATAAATATATATATATATATATATAGGAAAATGTTTAAGCCCAACGGCAGAGCTCAAGCCGTTTCGACGGCTATTTCTGGACTAAATTCGAATTCTAATTTAGTCCAGAAATAGCCGTCGAAACGGCTTGAGCTCTGCCGTCGCGGTTAAACCTTTTCCTATTACCCACTCTACTACCCTAAGTACTGAGTACTCTGGTGCGTTATGGTCCATCTGGTTCCTTACCACACCTCCTTCGTTATATATATATATACTTATCGTTTTGAATATGTCATTATCTGTAGAACAACTTTTATATTTTATCTGATGGGAGCGAACCAAAATGTTTGGTACCCTTGAAATATATATAATAGAATAATTATAGTTTTATAAAGATAGTTTCCATTTATTAATATTATATATATATATATATATATGTGTGTGTTCTTACAATCTTGCATGTGTTTAGATCATTAACTATTGCACGTCATCTTGAGCTCTCAATGAGAGAGAGAGAGAGAGAGAGAGAGACGGAACACCCGCACTTACACACACACCCACACACACACACACACACACACACACACACATATATCTACATACACACATAGCTTACATAATCAGATATTCACTGGTATAGACACACATACACTCACACATACCTACATACATACACATGTTCATGTTCATATACACAGACAGCCTACTGATTTATTCATACACACACACACACATACACACACGCACGTACGTACACACACCAACACATATACATATACATACACAAACATGCACGCACACACACATACATACATCAAATACTAACACGGAACTTACAGCTCTTATATCCAGGCTATAGATTTTCATTTGTGTTTTACCAATTATTATGATAGCTGCACTGAGTGAACCAATGCGGAACTCTCAGTTATTATAACAAGGCTATAGATATTCATTTGTACTTATTATCACAGATACATTCGTCTATGTAATAAGAGATGTCGTTAAAAGCCTTGGAATATCACAGCTTTCAAAGGGGGAAAAAGAAAGCAATAACAAAAAGCCCAAACCTATTCACATCCATAAAATACAATCGATTATTGGTCCAATGTGCAGGCGCATGGATTAGTGGTTAGGACTACTTGGATCTTGAGTTCGATCTCCGGAACTGGGAACCCGCCGTGTTCTTGAGAAACACACTTTATTTCACGTCGTGTCAGTCCACTAAACTAGAAAATTTTAGTAGTGACGGACGACACTAGTGCCAAACTGTATCAGCCTTTGTCTTTCCCGATACATCTTAGATAGACCATGCAGTGTATTAAACAAAAGTTAAAGTCTGCCCCAAGCTAAAAAACTCACCGAGCTTGTGTTTATCACTCCATCGCAAGGTTAACTTCTGGTACACCAAGTACTCATTTTCAGCTGAGTATACTGGAACATCGTGAAATAAAGTGTTTTATTCAAGAAGACAGCGCGCCACCTAATCGAGGAATCGAACCCATGACTTTATGATCCTAAGTCCAACACCTTAATCACTAGGCCACACATATTTATATAGTGTATATATAGCGTCTCTCTCTCTCTCTCTCTCTCTCGCTCTCTCTCTCTCTCGCTCTCTGTATATATATATATATATATATATATATGAGTTGCGATGATTCTGGTACCAAGCTGTATCGGCCTATACCATTCCCTTGGACAGTATTATATATATATTGTGTATATAGTGTATATATAGCGTCTCTCTCTCTCTCTCTCTCTCTCTCTCTCTCTCTCTCTCTCTCTCTCTCTCTCTCTCTCTCTCTCTCTCTCTCTCTGTATATATATATATATATATATATATATATATATGAGTTGCGACGAGACCAGCCCTTTCCTTTCCCTTGGACAACATCGGTGCCGTGGAGAGGACTGAGAGTCATGTCTGCACAACCGATGATCTTTCACAAAACCGTTTGCCCAGTCTTGTGCCCCGGAGAGGTACTTTTCGGGTGCAAACCCATAGTCACTCATAGCCAGAGAGGGGGGGGGGGGCTTTATATAGTAGTACAATGAAAATTTGGAATTCTTAGCAAAAATACTTTAATCGACTTTCCCCTCCCCCACAATTGTTGGCCTTGTGCCTAAATCCGAAACAATTATTTAATCCTTCCCCGTTTTCCCTCTCCTTTTGTTTATTATTTTAAAAAAAATTTCATTATTGTATTATCGGTAATAATCTAGGATCAATCAGTAATATATTTTTTCTCGATCAATATATTCAGCAAGCCGGAAAATTCTTTCTAGTTTCGTATGCTGTGCACATAGATGAAGAATGTATGTTTCTGACTATCATGATGGGTGGGTGAGGATGGTGGTGGTAGATCTTAGAAAATAATCGAAGGATTCAATTTCCATGTCTAATCGATATATTTAAGATTCTAAACCTGTACAGAATGATTTGTTTTCGTTACTGTGGTTGTTTTTACTATTGATGTTGTTGTTACTATTGTTGTTTAAATTAATACCATACAAAACACACCGATCTGACATTGTAATTTCTCTTATTCTTTGCTAATTCACCACAGAAATTATTCCAATGTTTGGTAGAATGAAAATTAATCTTTGCTGCATATGTAAAAATAACACAAACAAAACAACAGAAATAACAACAAAAACCCCGGAAAACTAACTCAAAGACATTTAATCATTATTAGCATTAATTAGCTGAAAATGGTTGATATGACTGGTTAAATATTGCTGAGTCAGATATTTGTAATTATATCTGGAATGGATATACGTCGCTTTCGATGATGATTCTTTCAATTGTTCGATTTAAAGAACAGCCTACTAGTGAAATTAACATTCCACAGACACCTTTACCAAACGTATTTCTCAGGAAGATTCAGCTTGACGCTATGTATGACGAATCTAGATCGTTGAATCACAGTTACAGTCCATCAGACGGGCTTCAAAACAGTTTCTGTTGGTTAGGTAATAGGTTCAATTCTCAGACAGGATGGTGCGTTGTGTCAGTCAGCAAGTCACTTTAGTTTAGTCAACTGGAAATGTGTAGCAGCAGCAGCAGCAGCAACAGCAGCAGCAGCAGCAGCAGCAGCAGCAGCAGCAGCAGCAGCAGCAGCAGAGGATTAGCCTTGTGACGAACTGACGAAACCTCCAGGCGTGTGTGAGTGGAGGTGGAGGGTTATCTAATACTTTCAGTCAGTTCTTTATGCTACACGAACCTGGGATAAGCTTCAAACTGATGAACCTCAACGTTGAAGAAAGATAATTTTGGTTTTCTAATTTTGGTATATCTCACTGTTGTAAGCACCGAACATCCTGTTTAATCAACGCAATTAATTAACTCATTTTAAATATATATATCTAATATAAATCTGACGTCTTTCTTGTTTTTTTTAAATTATTATAAGAGCGGGGAATCATTCTGGAGTATTCTAGAATGAATTAGATTGCTAACACTACATAAATATTCCACTACATTTTAATTTATTGTGATAGCGTTAAAATTAAGACAAAGTTTAATCAGTAAAAGTGGCTCTAGGAAATTAATTTTATTGTTCTGTTTGAAGGTATGAGAAAGGAAAGGAAAGTAAAGGAAAAAAGTCAATTCTCAGTTTTCCATTGGTCTTTCCATTACTGACACTATCTGCTGATCATAACTCCTGGCAGAAACACCATCACTTTACTGCAGAGAGCATGAGAAAGTGGACCTCAGAACGCAAACGCACACTTCTGCACAATTCCACTAATCCACAGTCCTTGGACAGGAATTTTATTTATCGACCCTAAGAGGATGGAAACAAAGTCGACACTGTCGGGATTTGAACTTCGAATGCAATGATTCGGACGAAACACCAAAATATTTAATCTTACGTTCTAAGTACTCTGCCAATTCACGGCGAACACACAGATCACTTCATTGAAACAACGTAGAAATCAAGACAAATTTTAATCAGTAATAATTCTTCTTTTGTTCATTGGAAGGTCTGGGCATTAATACACCATTTTCAAACAATCTTGATATATAAATGTTGGCAATATATATTGATTGATTTACTTTCAATTAAATGAAGTTGCAGCTTAACTTAGTAATTTGGTTACTGAGTGCAAAGGTATTCTGATGGCTAGCTGTATTAGGATATCCTCTGATGAACGTGTCGTTGTTTTATCATAGACAATTCAATAGATTAAAACAATTAATCCGATTTCTATATCAAATAAATATGAATTAATACATATTTCGACATTTGTGTAACAACTAGAACAGGCATAACGACGTGCTGACTACTTCAATAACAACAACAACATTACACACACACACACACACACACACACACACACACACACACACACACACACACACACACACACACACACACATACACACATACACACATACACACATATATATATATATATATATATATAGAAAGGCTTCTACAGGACTAGAACTGTTTCATTCCTGATGATTTCTCCCAAATGGAACAGTTCTAGTCCTGTAGAAGCCTTTCTATATTAAATATTTATACTCAACCTTGTATTGAGTACCTTACTTACTCTGGTTACCCCCGATTGATCTCGGGATAACATTTTTCTCATTTTGTTCTCCGTTCCTTCCTCTTCCCACTATCTCTTCCATTCTATCTTTCTATTTCATCTTCTATTTCTAACGCTATCTTCTGATAAAGGACTAGTCTCCGAAATGTTAAGGCTCTTTTCCTGCTATTTCAAGCGTTAAACTAATCTATTTCTTCAATGTACTGTCTCATTTGCTTTGTTATTTCTGTTTACTTTACACATATGCACACACCTATATATATATTACCTTTCTATATAATATAGCAGCCAACTCTCACCTCAATTCTATGACCTGTCTATATAATATAGCAACCGACACCTACATCAGTTACAGACCAGTATATATAATATAACAACCAGCACCCACCTCGGTATTTTGATTTCCCTACATAAAACAACCTTAAACAAACAACTACACCAGAAGCCACCTTTGATGACTAAGTGTATGTCATTAATAATATATCATTTTCAACATTATTCAGCTCATTTTTATTATCCTGCAGTATACATTTTTTTGTTGAGATAGACGCCATACAGAAGTGACATCACCTAGACATTACATCGAGAGTCTTCGTTGGTTTCGACGATGGGCATGCAATCATTCAATCAGCTGATCACCCAACTCGTGAATTAACATATAAATGGTTCAGTGTTCTAACATGTGCAGCCTTAACCTAAACCCCTAAGAGAACCAATGCGATATGTGACAAAGCTGGTCATTTGCATTACAGCAGACCTGCCACCCTCTAAAATCCCAAACTGGGAGTTCTATGAAAAAGGTGCCCCGAAACGGGGAGAAATGAGGTAAAATGGGGAGATTTTACATAATGAAATCTATACCCATTTTCACAAGAGAAGACATTTCTCACCCACCCCAAAGTGGGTGGGTGATCTCCCCCGTCGGACGGGGAGAGTTGACAGGTCTACATTTATCAGAATTGTACAGAATTGTACTCTGGTTTCAGTTTTCCTATCTTGTTCATGTACTCTGGCTCGTTCAAACAAAAAGGTACCTTATTTCCCGGCGCCGAAGACGCTTCGTCCTTGAGGTCGTACTCTAATTTTGACAACCAGAAATTTGGTAGGTATGGTAGATTTTGGTAGGTATGGTAGATTTTTTTTTAGACTTATTTTAGGAAAAAAGTAGCGTCTTCGACACCGGGAAATACGGTACTTGAATGACCTATATAATTCTTTTAGTAGCAGAGACAGACTATACTAACAGATTTTCTGCTTTGCAGTTCTTTTCAACATTTATTTTAAAGGATTGTCCGTTTTTGAATTTTGCCTCGGACTAAAATTAGGTTACTATTTATAAACCATAGTGTATTGTACTCTCAACACTAACTATATATATACAC
>OZ024755.1:7282320-7292320 GCA_964016885.1 Eledone cirrhosa
TATATATACATATACACACACACATATACAGGGTGTACCCCAAAATGCATACACATTTATATTAGAATACTGTTGAAGTATGTATACATTTTTTGGGTCTCTCTGTATATATACACACGCACCTATATATATATATATATATATTTATAACAATAATAGATTAAAGTTTAAGCAAAGAATCGCTACTTTCACCCTTAACGGGATCTTCTGAAACTAAAACTAGTTTCAGATGATGTAATAAATATTTGCTCTACGGTTCTTATATATTTGATATATATTTATCCTTATCGAGCCCTCTTTGGATTTTAGTCTTCAAAATTTATTATTATTACTATATATACATATATATATATATATATATATATATATATACTATATATATATCCAAAATTAAATTAAGGGTGTCATGTCTGAGAGACATGTGCCATATATATATATATATGGCACATCTCTCTCTCTCTCTCTCTCTCTCTCTCTCTCTCTCTCTCTCTCTCTCTCTCTCTCTCTCTCTCTCTCTCTCTCTCTCTCTCTCTCTCTTTCTCTCTCTCTCTCTCTATATATATATATATATGAAAACAGGGAGAAAGAGACGATTATTAGGAAGAAAAATATATTTTTTCCCTTTTTATTTCTTTCTCTCCACATTTTATTATTATTATATAATAATAAAATGGTAATTACTGGGTAATTACTGGGTAATTACTGGCCTAGTGCCTAAAGTAGAAACAATTATTATTATATATATATATATATATATATATATATATATATATATATATATATATATTGAAACATACAAAAAACATTTATACAAACATAACATTGATATATACAAAGATATATGCATGCATATACACATCTATACATACATTCATAGTAACAACATACATACATACATACATAAATACATACACACCTCTATCCATACTTACACACACAAACGTTTTATTCAAACGCGAAATCCAGTTGCATTGGAAAATAAATCAAAAAAAAATCCCAACAACACCCTTAGCTATGAACACAAATATAAAAAGCAACCAACATAACTATGAAAACAGACACAACAACCACCTTAGTTATGAATGTAAACACAATAACCATCTTAGCTTTAAATACAAACGTAAATCATAGCACCGTTGATTGCAACACCCACTCACAATGAATGAATGAAAAAAGAAATAGTTGAATTAAGAAAAACAATTCGACCTTGGAACATTTTGCGAATGTTTATAACTGTAAAACAGATACATTTTCATGAATGAAATTGTAATTAAACTTACATTCAGCAACATTTGAAAATGCACTTAACAGCAAATCTGTAAAAAAATGATAAGAATCTAAGTCTTAATGAGATTTTTCTAAGTGGATAATATAGAAATGGAAAGTTGTGATATATGTTAATGGCAGTGAATCCCATTAAACCTATATTCCCTTATTCTCTAACTGGAATATATATTTCAGAATAATAGCTGTTTCAACGACTTATTGTGATAGATGCATCAATGAATCTCTCGCTCTCTCGCCCTCGCTCTCTCGACCTCTCCCCCCCTCTCTCTCTCTCTCTCTCTCTCTCTCTCTCTCTCTCTCTCATTATATATATATATTTGAAAAAAGGAAAAGAATGACTTCACTTGTAGTTTTAAACAATTTGATTTAATTTTATATTATGATTTAGTAGATATAGTAAGTTCTTATATATATATATGGCGTGCCTTTCATTTGCCCATGTTAGTTACTATAAGGTACAAGAAATGTCTCCTGTTTCTACTCTGTCAAGTCAGTCAATCATATTGGTGGCCTCCCCACAGCCCCGCGGGACGGCAAGGGAGATACGCTGGAAGAGCCATTCCAACTTGCGAGGCTCACACCTAGGGCTCGCCAGCTCATCACCTATGGTGGTGAGTAGGGAGATAGCACTAGGGCCGGGGACACGAGAACTATCCACCCTGAAGGGCACGACCGCAAACCTGTCGGAGAGCGACCGGCATTTGGAGAGTTTGGCCGCCTCAGCCCGACGTGCAGCAAAACCTAGATTAGTCGCAGACTGCACCAGGTTACGGCAGGAGAAAGTGTCGGTGAAAGTGGCATCCTAGACGAGGGGTTTGTCACCGCAGAGCGGGAAGATGGTCATACCATCTGACCCTTTGCCGTCCCCTCGGTCCAGCCCCACCGGCTCCAGCTGGGTGGTTTTTAATGTAATCAACTTGTCCCGACCGTAAATTGCTGGCCTTGTGCCTAAATTAGAAACTCTTATCAGAGATGTTTTAATTAATGTCAGAAATATTGATGAAACATGATTGTAGAACATTCGTTGGAATAATATCGATCTTGTGTTGTGTGTCGAGTGGTGGTGGTGGTGGTGGTGGCAAGTGTGTGTATGTATGTGTATCAGTGTGAATATGTATGTATGTGTGTGTATGTATGTGTGTGTGTGTGTATGTATGTGTCTATATGTGCACGTTTATTAGCAGCGTGTGAGTGTGAATATATTTGTCTTTATATGTATGGTTGTCTCTGCGTGTGTGCTCGTTTTGTATAACGAATGTGAGTTTTATTATTATTGTGTGTGTGTGTGTGTGTGTGTGTACACTTTCCACAGCACTGACATGTAAATCAGGAGAAAGTTTCATTGCCAACTAATATTGGAGTTAACACCTATCTATCTATCCTTCTATCTATCTACCTATGTATCTCTCTGTCCATATATCTATCTATCTACTTGTCTATCTTTCTACTTGTCTATCTATCTATCTGTCTATCTATCTGTCTGTCTGATTGATTGGTATTGAAGTTGACTTGGTTTATTACTGACTGCAGTGACTTAGCAACGAATCATTTGTTTACTTTCTTGATTAAATGTTTAATTTACTGGTTATTTTACTAGTTAGCAGTTTCTGGCGGAAACTCAACCGGAAGACATCGGCAGGGATCTTTTCCGGTTATAGAAGTACGTGTACATTAGTAAAAGATTTAGTTGCAACATATATTTGTTATAGATCAGTAACACTAATGACGCTACCATATGTCTGCTTCATTGATTAAGGAATCAGGAGATCATATTTTGTTCTCGGCATTCTGATGAGTCCTGCATTTGCACTGAAACCAACCTGAACCAATTACATGTAACGAATGTCTGATTACAGTTCACTTAATAGAGAATGAGTACCTGTGGAAACTGGGGTTTTGCATTATGAAGGACTGGCGTCCCGTCCAGGCGGGAGTTTTATACCCACGGTCACTTAAACCTCTCAGGAAACTTATATAAGTTCCAGTCTTCGTTAAACCTGTACAAGCAGCTTATATATATATATATATATATATATATATATATATGTACACAGAGAGAAAGTGAGAGAGAGAGAGAGAGAGAGAGAGAGAGAGAGAGAGAGAGAGAGAGAGAGGAAGAGAGAGAGAATGAGAGAGTGAGAAAGCTAGATGTGCGTGTGTGTAAGTGTCGGCTCTCTGCCAAATTTTATTATTAACTTTCTAATTCTACACAAGACATTATCAACCTAAAGCTATTATATGAAGCATATTCCCAAAGTAGCGCTCGGTGGTACCCAGCCTTGAGCTATGTGGCTGTGATGGGACCTTTGAAACCGCTCAGCTATGCTTGCACTAATAATCAATTTATTTCATTGTTGATGTACTAACAGAAACTACATCCTTCGGGTGATTGTCTGGTGGTGTATGTGATCTTGGTATATTTTCTGATTTACAACTGATTCTTTCTTAAAAGTTTTACTTTAATTCATGACTGGTCAAACTACAAGACGGAGAAAGGAGTAGGTCTGTACATTACTTATAATGTTGCTATTAGGGGTGGTGTGAAGTTTGACATATTTAGAGACAACTGGGCGCACTATATTTACTCTAAGTCAGCAGTTTTGCTGTGACACACAATAAGATATCAAGTTAGAATTGCTGCCCCCTTTTTGTAGATTTTGCTTATGTGGGTGTCGGATCCTATACTTATTAAGGTCTGTCAGAATTTCTTTACAAAAAAAAAAAAATGAAAAGAAAACATTTCAGGGATGTTTTCTATTAAAATTCCTATTCCATTGAAATCCATATTTTCAGGAATATCGATAAATTCAGTTTAATTGGAGCTAAGATTCTAACAGGGCTTGGAATTTATGAATATCTGTTATTTCTAAATTTAGATAACAATCGATTAATAAAATGTTATGTTATCGATTATTCAGATATATTATCAATTATATAAATGTTAAATGTGGGGATTTTATATAAATTTAAACAGCTATTTAGAGTTTAGTTTAATCTAAACTTGACATTATATATTTCGAGATAGATTACAATAATTTGTTAAATAAAAGATAACGAAAATCCAGAATTGGTAGAGCGTCGACTTAATATATATAACAAAGGAATTGTGGTAAGGAACCAGATCGACCATAACGCACCAGAGTACTCAATACTTAGGGTAGTAGAGTGGGAAATAGGAAAAAGTATGACCCCGAGGGCAGAGCTCAAGCCGTTTCGACGGCTATTTCTGGACTAAAACAACATTTTTTTAAATAATAAAAAAAAAAATTTTTATATATTTTTTTTTAGTCCAGAAATAGCCGTCGAAGCTCTGCCGTCGGGGTCATACTTTTTCCTATATATATATATATATATATATATATATATATATATAATAAATGTGAAGGCTAAAATCCAAAGAGGGCTCGATAAGGATAAAATATATAAGAACCCCCAGAGCAAATAATTATTAAAATAACAGATTAAAGTTTATATATATATATATATATATATATATATATATATATATATATATATAAGGAGTGTGTGAGGTAGTGAGCGGGTTTGTATTTGTATGTGTATATGTAGAGAGAGAGAGAGATGGAAGAATATTGAGACTGTGTGTCTCTATGTACACTGCATATTTCCTTATGTGCATTAAGATATAAATCTTAAAAGCTAAACCCATGAAACTCTCCATTATGATATAATGTAGGCTTGGTAATGTGTAATGGTAACCCGGTAAAACTTATTGTATTTCAAACGACTCGTACATAAATATGGTCAAGAAATTTAAGACTCTGGTCATAAAGGTTATCTAGAAATCTCTCGTAAACTCAGCTTGAGAATTTCCTATTCTCTTTATAGAGGACACCTATAAACATTATCTCATTCGGATTTCCTTTAGAGAGATTCTGCAATTTTCCTGAATATAAATATATATATTATCCATGTATCACCTACCTTTATATTTTCCACTATCCGGCATTATCTTTATTATTGCTAACAAAGTATATAATGATAAGTTTTTAACATTTCCCCTCGTTCATTCCTTCCACCAACATCTCATATTGTTTCTGTCATAGCTATGTCATGATAAATAAAATGGAAAAGGAAAGGAAAGACAAGGAGTCTAGGGTCACCGAAGAATGAGGAGGGGGAAGGGGGATAATTGGGCTCTGGGCCTTCGAGTCACAATATTAGGGGTCATAACATACACAAACACTCAATGTACACCCACCGACACACCCTACCCCACCCTCCCTCTCCCGTTCCGTCCACTGTGTCGATGACACAACAGTCCACACTGTAAGGTGGCCGTGTAGGAGACACGGTATAAAAGGCTCCCAGTCCACGCTGTAAATGTGGTTGGTGTTAGGTAGGGCATCCAGCTGTAAAAAACCTGCCAGAGACGCTTCCGTGCGAGGAGCGAGACATGGTCTCCCGACCATTCCCGCATCAAATGGAACAAAACCCATGCTAATGTGGAAGATGGACGTTAAACGACGACGATGATGATGATGATGGTGATGATGATGACACACTCTCTCTCTCATGCACACTCACAAACACGCACACAGATACACTGTCGGATCTAGCTGTCGAAACGGCCGCAGCTCAGCCGTCGGGGTCCTGAATCTTTTCATATATATATATATATATTGGGGTGAATGGGTACGTTTGACGAATTATCTACAACTACATATACATCTATGCTTCTGTGTATATACCGTGCACTAATTCCAATTGTAGCCAATGCATAATCACACGGTCGATCGCCTTATGTCCCTACAATGCTGCTATATTCAATGGAGCAGAAATATTTCTATCGCTTTCTTAAAAACCAGTGAACGATGACACTTCAGCACTTCAGCCAATCAGAGACTCAATTAACTCTGCCATTAACAGTTCACTTTATAACTGGCTACATTATAACAATTTTTAATATCACTATACTATTTAACCTCTTCACCTATATGTATATATTAGTGTGTCTGTGTGTATGCATCTGTGTGTGTGTGTATCTGTGTGTGCGTGTGTGTGTGTATATCTGTGTGTGTGTGAGAAAGAGAGAGAGAGAGTGTGTAAGTGTGTGTATGTTTATGACTCGTATGGAAGGACCAGAGCACAATCATCCCCACCCCTTCTCATTCTTCTGTGACCCCAGAGCTCTTGCCTTTACCTCCCTTTTCTGCTTATTTTTTTTATATTTTCTTATTTTAAATTTCATTTATTCTTCTCAATCTAATTTTTTTTTCTTTCTTTTTCTATTAAATTGTTTTTACCAAGATGTAAATAAAACTTTACCTATAATACGAAATACATATTCACTGGGGTCGATAAGATGAATTAAATCATGGCTCAGCATTAGCCTGGCCGCAGTCAAAAGACTGAAACCAGGAAACAAATAATATTATATATATATAGGAAAAGAGTCAGGAACCCGACGGCTGAGTTCTGGCCGTCTCGACAGCTCGTCGGGGTCCTGACTCTATTCCTATTACCCACTCTACTACCCTAAGTATCGAGTACTCTGGTGCGTTATGGTCCACCTGGTTCCTTACCACACCTTCTTTGTAAATATATATATATATATATATATATATATATATGGAGAATAGGATGGATGTGTAGTTGCTAGTTAAGTTAGGCTTAATATATATATGTAGAGGTTATATTTAATTTGTTGGGATACAACAAGCAAAATATTTTTATAACTGATATAAAGCACTCAACAAGACTATCCGGGAGACTCCAACCGTGAAGGTTGCATTTTTCAGGGTATGTCAATATTTATTTATAAAACTAATCTATATTATATTTTATCTGATGAAAGCGCACTATAATCTGCCTTGGTGGCCCTTGAAATATGTATAATGAAATAAATACGGTTTTATAAATATAGTTTCCATTTGTAAATATATATATATATATATATATATAGATATTCTGTTTTAATATTGGATCAAGTCACTTGCCAGACAGGTTTAAGTAAAAATTACAATATATCTCTCGAGAATAGAAGTTTGGTCTTGAATGTAGCTCAGTAGAACTTTACCTCCACGTTACAACACTCCTTACATTGATCCTTACATTCGTTAAACCTTGATTTTTAGTACATCATACACCAGTCATAATTGATGATATTGATAGAAACGCTCTATATCTTCCTGCATTCATGTCAGAACTTGCCTTGTGTAATGTAATAGTGAAAGTCACATGACTGTTCACACTAGACATCTCTATGTAGACATACAATTGTGTATCATTTATCATAAGGTTTCAACACATTTTCCAGAATCTAGAGTCATTTTACCTTATCTTATCTCATCTCATCTCATTTCTTCATTCCGTTACTTCTCTTTTTTATATCTTTACCTTTCAATCAACCTTTCTTTCTTATCCAGTCTTTATCTCACGCTCTCTTTATATACATATATTATACCTAATTCCTACATATATATTTTAATCATACTAGGCTTACCTTCTCTCGCTTTCTCTTTCTCTCTCTCGGAGAATTTTTTCAAAATTTATTTCTGAAACTAATTTGGAATTAAACCAGTTTTTAAGACGTATATCCAGACAGAGAAAGTTTGAAGAACAAAACCACTAATTCAATTGTAAGAAAAATTTACCAAAATTCCAAACGTTAATATATTTCGTTTTCTAGTTTTCTTTTTCCATAACTAATAAGCTTTGGAGCATTGATATTAAAGTATCACCAACATCCTCATCATCATCATCATCATCATCATCATCATCATCATCATCATCATCATCATCATCATCATCGTCAGTATTGGTAGAGCGTGGGACATATGCTTCGCGGGATATAAGTACGCCAATTTACGTTCTGAGTTCAAATCACACCGAGGTTAACTTTGCCTTTCATCCTTACAGGTTCGATAAAATAAAGTACTAGTAACGTACTGGGGTGGATATAATCGACCCCCTTCAAATTTCTGGCCTTGTGCCTATAGTAGAAATCAATATAATTATTATTATATTACAAAACCCCCCAAAAATTAAATTAATCATTTTTTAGAATCAATTTTATTACTCCAACATACATATAAACACATACATATGCTCATTATATATATTAGTTTAAGATAAACAAGACGAATACATGGAGACCATAACACACAAAGAAATTATTAGTTTCAACACAAGGTTTTAGACCAAGTTATTTGAGAGACACATACATCTGTTGCTGAATCACTTTTCCTCGATATAATACCTTCAGTTTGAACACAGTCTCAAATCAAGTTACTTGTCTGACAAGTAATACTCCAAACTGTTGCTGAATCACTTTTCCTCGATATAATACCTTCAGTTTGAACACACAGTCTCAAATCAAGTTACTTGCCTGACAAGTAATACTCCAAACTGTTGCTGAATCACTTTACCTCAATATAATACCTTCAGTTTGAACACACAGTCTCAAATCAAGTTACTTGCCTGACAAGTAATACTCCAAACTGTTGCTGAATCACTTTTCCTCGATATAATACCTTCAGTTTGAACACACAGTCTCAGATCAAGTTACTTGTCTGACAAGTAATACTCCAAACTGTTGCTGAATCACTTTACCTCAATATAATACCTTCAGTTTGAACACACAGTCTCAAATCAAGTTACTTGCCTGACAAGTAATACTCCAAACTGTTGCTGAATCACTTTTCCTCGATGTAATACCTTCAGTTTGAACACACAGTCTCAGATCAAGTTACTTGTCTGACAAGTAATACTCCAAACTGTTGCTGAATCACTTTTACTCGATGTAATACCTTCAGTTTGAACACACTGTCTCAGATCAAGTTACTTGTCTGACAAGTAATACTCCAAACTGTTGCTGAATCACTTTTCCTCGATGTAATACCTTCAGTTTGAACACAGTCTCAGATCAAGTTACTTATCTGACAAGTAAAACTCGAAAATGTTTTCAACACTTTCAGTTTAATCTTTTAGGTCAGAGAAAACATTATTTAAACGTTTAATTTTCGAAAGCCAAGAATTTATGAGAGAACATCAAACAATAGCATGTACAAAGGGCAAACTCTAATTATTAATAAATCTAATGGATAGAAGGGAGATCAAATGGATGGAAACGATATTAATTTGAGCAAAGAAACAGATTGCGTAAACGGGTCAACGTAATAGCAACAGGTGTTGATAATTTACCAGAGACCATACATGAACAGACACACACACGCACATAGGCACACACACACACACACACACACACACACACACACACACACACACACACACACACACACACACACACACACACACACACACACACACACACACACACACACACACACACACACACACACACACACACACACACTCACACATATACACACACACACATAGACACACACACGCACATAGACACATACACGCACATAGACACACACGCCGATAGATACGGACAAACACAGAGACACACACACGCATACATAGACACACACACACTTACATAGACACTCACCCACATAAACACACACGCACATATGCACACACACACATAGTGACACACGCATATGCATAGAAACACACACACACTGCTGTGTTGTTGGACCTCCGTCGGTTCTGACGACGAGTATGTCAGTTGTTTGAACAACCCTACAGCCTGCTGGTGAAGTTAACATTGAAGTGACATCATTTCACAGACACGTGTAACCATAACGTAGTTGTCAGTGAGATACAGCGTGTGATCAGACTG
>OZ024755.1:7304820-7324820 GCA_964016885.1 Eledone cirrhosa
AATTTAGCAGGCACAATCACTTAAGAATTCGTTGAAATATTCCAGGCACCAGACACACTTTTGTTGTTGTTGCCCAGTGTAATCAGTGGAGAAGGCAAACATGAATACACTTTACTTTTTGTTTTCTTACGATTTCCTGTGTTTGAGTGAAGTTACAACAAAACAAGAGTGGACAGAGCATAACTGATTGGTAGAGATATTTCGTTTCCTATCATAAGGTCTCAGGTTCGATCTCACTACATTAACCAATGTGACTGTCTTATTTTGTAAGACGTTAGCCTGACACTACGGAATGATTTGGTTGTTATTTCAAACAGATCGAAAAATCCTTTCATAGTTGAACCTCTGACATTTATGCATTAGTATTATATAATAGTAATCTTTTGATGTCGAGCTCCGTCAGCATTGTCTGAAGCTGTTCCGTGGTTTCAACGATGAGTACGATGTCATCAGCGAAACGGAGGGGGGTAAGTATCTCGCCGTTGATGTTGACACCGCCTTGCCAGCCAATGCCTCTGATGATCTGCTCGAGACACGCGGTGAAAAGTTTTGGCGAGATCGTAATCTGCGTATAACTAACTTTGTATAAGTTATTATATACATGTTTATACACACACACACATAAAAAGCTACATGCGCGCATCACACACACACACACACACACACACACACACACACACACACACACACACACACACACACACACACACACACACACTCTGTCTGTCTGTCTGTCTGTCTGTCTGTCTGTCTGTCTGTCTGTCTCTCTCTCTCTTTTTTTGTAAGACATTAGCCTGAGACCATAGAATGATTTGGTTGCTATTTCAAACAGATCGAACAATCCTTTCGTAGTCGAACCTGTGATATTTATGCATTAGTAATCTATTAACCCCTTTTAGTGGTTTCAGTCATTAAATGGCGGCCATGTTGGGGCACTGCCATCGACATGGGCCACAACTACTGAGGATATGCGACTATTGAGGATATGCGACGGATGGAGAGAAATGAAGCAAGCATGCTCCGTTGGGTGTGTAATGTCAATGTGCGTGAACGACGAAGCATAGCTGAGTTGAGAGAGAAACTGTGTATAAGAGGGATAAGTTGTGGTGTGAAGGAGAGAAGACTGAGATGGTATGGACATGTGATGCGCATGGACGATGACCGGTGGGTAAAGAAGTGCCAAGAAATCCCAGTAGAAGAAAGACGCAGTAGAGGAAGACCACGAAAAACATGGGCGGAGGTGGTGAGAGCAGACCTCAGATCGCTGAAACTCACGGAGGAGATGACAAAAGACCGTGACAAGTGAAGAGATGCTGTGCTGAATAGGACCCGTTCCACCCTAGCAGGCAGGGAAAATCGGACGTAAAATAATGATGATGATGATGATGATGACGATGATAGTGGTGATCTTCTCTTGTATTCTTCAAATGTGGTACTTGTTTTATCGAACTGCTAAGTTACGAGACATAAACAGTGATAGGATTGGTAAACCGAAAGCTTGCTTAAGGTGCCACGCATATGGACTGAACCCGACACCACGTATTTAAGATTGCGGACTCTTTAACCGCACGGGCAAGCATATTTATTTATATATTTTATCAATGGTCATTTTTTTTCTTCTTCAATTACACGTCAGTACTTTGAATCTATCATATTCAATCTTTACGCTTCCAAACTCCCCCCCCCCTCTCTACACACTACTCAGAATGGGAGTATAAGAGCTTTATGTAAATATGCCATTATTTGAATGTAATCATAACGGATATTATAAAATTGAGCACATTACATATTTTAGAATTTTTTTTTCAATAGAAATAATTACATTTGTCTGTATTCATTTGTTTCAATATATTCTTTATTACACTATATTAAATTGCATGTGCTTGCTTCTTCCCACACTCTTTCACACATATACACACATGTTTATATATATATATATATATATATATATAAAAATAAATATATGTTTATATTTATATATATGTTTATATTTATATATATGTTTATATTTATATATATGTTTATATTTATATATATGATTATTTTTATATATAAATGTTTATATATATATATATATATATATATATATATATATATATGTTTATATTTATATATATGATTATTTTTATATATAAATGTTTGTATATATATATATATGTTTATATATATATATATATATATATATATAGAGAGAGAGAGAGAGAGAGAGAGAGAGAGAGAGAGATACACGTGTGTTTCTGTGTTAGTGTTATGCTTGTTTGTGTCCGTGCGTGTGAGTGTGTGTGTGTGTGTAGGTGTGTGCGTGAACCTGCAAGTAATTTCAGTATTTCTGGTGTGTGAAAGTATGTTATGAGATTATATAGTACACTACAGATGTAATAATAGATGACATGTATACGCTGTAGTGAAACTCTAGAACGGGACGTTAAAGGTAAAGAGAGACTGATAGGAGATGTGCGGAAACGTGTTAAGATACATACATACATACATACATACATACATACATACCTACATACCTACACACACACACACACACACATATATATATATATATATATATATATATATATATGTGTGTGTGTGTATATATACAGCATTGGAACTACAAAACAAGACGTTAAAAGTAAATAGAGGCATATAGAGACGAATGGTGAGAAACAGGGAGTAAAGACAATAGTGTGAGAGAGGTATGTATGTGTACACACATACACACACATACACACACTCATATATATATAGGGAGAGAGAGAGAGAGAGAGAGTGATATACATAGAGAGAGCGAGAGAGAGTGACATACATAGAGAGAAAGAGAGGGAATGAGAGTGACATACATAGAGAGATATAGACAGAGTGAAGGGGAAACTAGAGTGAAATGGAATGCTGCTTCAAGAGAAATTGGCAAAATTCTGTATTAAACCTGATCTTGCTAATGAAATGTCGAATTTGTGTAGTATTACTATGTGATCGATTATAAAGCATAGAGTGAATGAGATCGATTATGATACATAAGAGTGTGAACAAGGTAACAAAATGTTCACAACACGTGACTTTATATAGATAGAAAAATTGATACATAGAAAAAACATGTACATTGTTCATATATACACAAGGACTGGCTGACAGATTTTATGTAGAGTTCTCTCCTTATACCTCTTCATCACTCACATTAATTCTATGTGTTTGTGTATAAGTATATATAAATACGTGTGTTTGTGTACGCGCATATATATATATATATATATATATGCGCGTTACACCTCTGTTCTTTTAAATAAATATATATATATATATATATATATATATGTGTGTGTGTGTGTAAATAAGATAAGTTTATCCCGGGTTCAATCGGGAGTAACCACAGTAAGTAAGGTACTCCATACAAAGCAGAATATAAATATTTAATGAAGAAAAGTTTCTACAGGACTAGAACTGTTTTATTCCGGAGAAATCATCAGGAAGCCCTGATGATTTCTCCGGAATGAAACAGTTCTAGTCCTGTAGAAACCTTTCTACATTAAATATATATATATGCATACACTGAGTGTCCAAAAATATATACACACATCAACAGTTTTCTAATAAATATTGCCTGTACAGGTAAACAAATGGTGTATACATTTTTGGGACACCCTCTATATATATTTGTGTGTGTATGTATTCACACAGAGACGAACGTATGTGTGTATGGAATTTTCAATGAAGTCATAAGAAAAACAGTATCCTCAAATGTGTCGAGAGAGAGAGATATCTTATAGATATCGATATCAAAGCAGGATTCAAATAAATAGCCACTCTAATGTGCATAATGTAGTTGGTTTACTCAATACAATGGACCTCCTTAGCTTTCGGCGATGATTGTTCCAGTTGTTCAATCGCTGCTCATGAAATTAATGTACAATGAGTGAGCATGGGATAGACATGTGTACCCATAATGTAATTCTCAGGGAGATTCAGCTTGGCACAGTGTATGACAAGGCTGGTACTTTGAATTACAGATCCTCTCCAACGGATGAGCACCCGAACAGTTTATTTCTACCCAGGTTCACTCGCAAGGCATGAGTAGACTCGTGGCTATTCTAAATGACCCTTATCCAAGATGTCATTCAGTGGGGATCGAAACCTTGACGTAATGATAGCAGCAACAAGCTTCTGCAATTCCCGTCTACCAGATGTCATTCACAAGGCACTGGCCAACCCGAGGATATATATATATATATATATATATATGAATTTGTTTTGCAAGGTCTTTGATATGAAATCGTGTGTCGAAACAAATATTGTTATACTTGGGGAGGGTCATATTGTAATAATATTGCCAGAAATAATAACAGAACACACTTACTGTTTGGTTGGTTTTCGCTTCTGTATCTTTTATATCTCCATAGTTAATTTATTTGGCAATCAATGTTTATCATTGATTAACCAACGGTTAAAAATACAGATATATATATATAGTCTATCAAAGTTCTTTTGTTGCACATCTGTGACATCATCAGTGGTACTATTATTATGTTCCCTCCTATTGTATTGTAATGTCTACGCCATTTTCATTTTATTTATTTAATAGCCAAATAAATTAACTATGGAGATATAAAAGATACAGAAGCGAAAACCAACCAATCAGTGAGTGTGTTCTGTTATTATTTCTGGCAATATTATAACAATATGACCCTCCCCAAGTATAACAATATATATATATATATAACGAAGGAAGTGTGGTAAGTAACCAGGTGCGCCATAACGTACCAAAGTACTCGATACTGGGTAGTAGAGTGGGTTATAGGAAAGAGTCAGGACCCCGACGGCTGAACTTCGGCCGTTTCGACAGCTAGTTCAGGACCTTGCTGTCGAAACGACCGGAGCTCAGCCGTCAGGGTCCTGACTCTTTTCCTATATATATATATGCACACACATATATATATACGAGTATATATATATATATATATATATATATATATATATGACAGAGAGAAGTAAATGGAGAGAAAGTGAAATAGAGAGAATTGGACAATTAATTGTATGCATACATAGACTACTACTTATATAGACAGAAGATATAGATAAATATAAAACTGTGCAGATTCTTTGGCAGGCACTCAAATTCACTGTCTCCAATCAATTCATCTGTATCTGTCGTCTCGCTTCAGGAAACAGGTGGACGCTTCTTGATTAAAAAAATATAGAATCACTATAAACTGCTGAATTGGAATTCCACTTCCTTTGTGTGTTCAGCTGAATGTTTTCCAAAGCGTTTATTGTTCTTAAGTATTGCTTATTTCTGTAATCAATGTATGTTAGTGAGGTCACTGATGTTACTTATGTTTACAAAACATATCAGTTTGTGTGTATGGGATGTAAGTTTAAGACGACAAACATTGCGGGCATTCTTAAATTATTGAATTAAATTAATGAGGTTTAGTTAATAAAAAACATTGCAGGACCTTCGTCGGTTCCGACGATCATTGTTCCAGTTGTTCGAAACAAAGGAAAAAGTCTGTTCATGCTTAGTGTGTTCGAGTTAAAATCACAAAGTCGTAAGTTCGATTTTAGACAGCACGTTGTGTCCTTGAGCAAGTCCAAGTCATTTTATTTTATATTGGTCAAATCCACTGACCCGAAAAAAAAATGTGATGTACTTCTATTGATTTAAAAGGCCAACTTTATCATACGCTGAGTTACGCTGAATCTCCCTGAGAACCTCGTTAATAGTACACGCGTTTATGGAATACTCAACCATTTTCACGAGCAGTCTGTTTTTGCTTCTTCAAATAGCTGTAACATTCGTTTTTGCAATCGACGAAAATCCAACAACAACATTGCGATATTAATCATTTGTCAGCTGCCAATTCCCAATAAAACAATTTAAGTAGATTTAATTATAAATTCATGCTAGTGAACGAGGTAATGAGGTAGTATTTGATAATTAATGCTATTTATTAGGTAATTCTCTCTTCAAATCTCAACGATGTTTCATTCATCTTTCTATAGAATATTTAAGGTAGACCATTAGTTTGCTAAATAAAATACATATAAAAACTAAAAAATTGATTCACATAGTCAGATTTGAACTCAGTAACTTTCATCGACAATACATTTCTATCAATAATTCAAGGAGTTGTCCAGCCTCATTTTATCTACTTTGAATGGCAAAGATAACTCGCAAAGTCCAAAATCGCCGTCCTTTTTGACGCTGAGATAACTCACAGAGTCCAAGACCACCTTCCTTTTAGGCGCTGTACAAAAAGTGCGTGGATGTCGTCTCATGAAGATGGAGCATCACATGAGTCGCGACGCGAATGGTCGTGTCCAAAGATTCGAGGGCGTCTAGTTTTCGATAATAGGTATTTTCCAGTTGTTTGATCAACAGAATAGACTACCTATAAGAGGCTGAGTATTCCACAAAAAATGTACCCTTAACATAACTCTCAGGAAGATTCAGCTTGGAGGCGCGTGGCCTAGTGGTAAGGATGCTGGACTTGCGATCATAATGTGGGTTCGATTCCTAGCATGCATGTTGTGTTCCTGAGCAAAACACTTCATTTCACGTTGCTCCAGTATACTCAACTGAAAATGAGTACCAGCAATAGCTGGGGGTTTAACCCTGCGATGGATTGGCGTCCTGTCCAGGTGGGAATCTTGTATTCTCAGTCGCTTCACTCCATGAAACCGGCTAAATACGCCTTCTGGCTTAAAACAGACTTTAGACTTATATACATACATTGATATATATATATATATATATATATATATATATATATATATATATATGTATATATATGTATATATGTATATATGTATATATATATATATATATATATATATATGTATGTATGAGGTACAAATATATAATCAGTCTCAGTCTTACATATTAAAATAAAATACATGTTTTTTCCTACACATATAGTTTTTAAAGTAAATCTATTTTATTGGAATATGTGTCTTGATTTATTTGAATTTTATTCCATTTGCTCTATTCATTACACATGTTCGTGTTACGTAACTATTTTTCTATATGTATTTTTTACTTATATACCGGCATAAACTTATACATAAGTATATATATATATATATATATATTCTCATACTTTCTCTATCCGCACTCCCCACACACAGCTTCGATTAATTGTGATTACCAATATCTCAATCACAGAACACGTCAGTGACGTTCTTTATATACATACGTACACACACACACACACACGCACACGCACACGCACACAAGCACACGCACACACACACACATATATATATATACACATATATACACATACACAGACATATATATATATGTATATATATATGTGTATGTATTTATGTATATCATTTGTAATAGTTTTAATATTAAAGAAAAAAAATATAATTTGACATGAATCCAGATGAAATTATTGCTGAAATATGTAGAATATATGCATAAATCGAACAGATCGATATCACCGCTATCTAATTCTGTTATTTATTCTATTGCAAATCTCATATGCTGCCAGTATAACCATTTATTCAACTATTTCTTTGATCCTATACAAAGATATACGTTTGTAATATCTTCAATATAGAATTTTCTTTTACAGAAACTAAAAGCAAATATCGTATTAGTTGATGCTACGGCATTCACAAAAAGAAGAATTTGGCAGTGGAATATATTTTAATGTATTATACCTCACAAGAATCTTTTAATTCCATTACATGAGACAATACCAACACGATTGTCTCTATAGTTATTTAACAATGATTACTGTTATTATATGTAGTTATCAACTAACGTAAAGTTTTTCTCTTGTTAGATTGGTTGATACTTAAACCAATCTAAAGTATATTATATCTACTAATCTGTATGATATAACGTTGCTATAATACTCGTTTAAACACACACATATATATATATATCTATACAGGGTGTCTCCAAACCAATCTCATCTCATAGAAGGTATGTTACAGGACAGACGAGGCAATGAACAGCTCAGGACTGAATCCAATACTATTATTATATGCTTGGTTTTGAGCCACTGTAAACTAATTAGGGCTCTATATCCCCGTCTCTTTCTATCATGAGAGAGAGAGAGAGAGAGAGAGAGAGAGAGAGAGAGAGAGAGAGAGAGTGAGAGAGAGAGAGGGAGATAGATAGATAGATAGATAGATAGATAGAGGGAGAGCTGTTGTATGCTAAATCACATTAGGCTGCAATTCTTTAGGCTGTTATGTATTAACGTATTTCTTCAAACCAATCTCATCTTTAACTAGTTCCATTGTATCTCCTTGATCCGTGGTCTGATAACTAATCCTAGTATATATTATCTTCAGCTATTCTCAGATAATTAGTTTTACTCTATATTTCCTTGATCTACTTACTAACCATTAACTCGTTCCTCTACATATTCTCATCAGCTGCTGTCTACTATATAGATTTACTATATATTTACTTGGGTTTCTGTCTACTAATCGTAATTACTATATATATTACCTTGAGCTACTATTTACTAACTATAGTCACTATATATTACCTTGAACTACTCTTCACTACCTATAATCACTATATATTACGTTGAGCTTCTGTTTATTAAATAGATTCCCTATATATTCATTTGAGCTGTTGTACGGTGATCAAAATCTGAATATTTTTCTTTAAAGTCTGTATATTTCATAACCCAATGTTGCCGTTATCAGAAATCAAAGTTACGTAACCTGTTGGTAATTTTAAATAATTTAGAAAAGTAGTTGAGATACACAAAAGAGTAGAACGGCTTTACACCATGAAGAATGCAATATATAAGAAAGCAAAACCTATTTAATATATATATATATATATTTGATAGGTTTTGCTTTCCTTTTATATTAAAATCACTTCTTTTTCATACCACAATAACCTTAATTCTTCTCCCGTTCATATATTTACTGAGAAGCTTCTATTGATTTCTTGTAGCTGTTACCTTTCAACGTGATTGCTAATGTCTTCCTCAGGAAATGTAATTATATTCGATGGTGGACCTATTCTAATAATTAAACTCTGCTAAGGGAGTTTCTCGGATTGGAAATGTATAAGATTTATGATCGCCTAATTACAGATTACTTCAATCTATCAGGCCAGAAACATATCACTAATGTCGATATAAAATCAATAAATATCGGTAATTTTTCAAAAGCATCACGAGTTCTATTTGAAGTGTTTTTATACCTAATATCAAATAAAATCAGGGAATCCCATTATACATATTTTATAACCCAGGAAATACGTAGTATAAATATAAAACGTGGCTGTCATGATCATGAGAATCCATTGCTGACATAATATACCTAATTTACCACCAGAACAGAGAATGACTTGTAATTTAGGCAGAAGGACAGCAACTCGAAGGAAAGGGGAGAATGTCGATACTATTGACCCCAGTATTTAGTTGGCATTTTTATTTTATAGACCATATGCTAAGAAAGTGAAATTAGGTAGACAGAAATCATATTGAAGCCCGTCAGATGGACGGTACCAGTAATTCAAAGAGCTAACTTCGTCACACGTTGCGTCACCCTGAATCTCTGTAAAAATTATGTGAAAGATAAGCATTTTTGTTGGAAACCCGGCCACATACACGTTAAATTCACAAGCATGCTGTTCTGTTAAACAAAGAATTACAATACTTATAGTCGAAACTGACGGAGGTCCATTTCATCTCTTATTCCATATGTGGAAATGGTCTGAACCGATTAAGAATCAATTTACTCCCAGATTCAGTAATTAAGAGACAATGCTATTCTGACAATACCAAACAATGAAGTAAATAGAAATATTTTAGTTGAAGACATCTGAAGAATGTATTGTACATTAATGGTAATAATAATATTTCTACTATTTTATGACCAATTACAGACGTCTTACTGTATGAAAACTAATATATCTACACACGTTAATACACCTAAGGAACATTATTAGCAATAATGACGTTACTGTTAATAAAATAGGAATCTTATTCCCAGAACATCTATTATTATACGGATGCTTTGTTTCATTAGCTATTGCGTGTTCCTATAATATTTATTACTATTAGGGCGGTGGATTGGCAGTATCGGTAGAGCATCGGACACCATGCTTCGCGACATTTACGTTCTGAGTTCTTTGCTTTTCATCCTTACAGGGTCGATAAATAAAGCCTAGTAATACACTGGGGTTGATTTAATCGACTTTCTCTTCCCCTTCAAATTGTTGGCCTTGTGCCTATAATAGAAACCATTACTATTATTAGGGCGGTGGATTGGTAGTATCGGTAGAGCATAGGACACCATGATTCACGGCATAGTGTTACGGCCATTTACTTTCTGAGTTCAAATCCCGTGAGGTTAACTTTGCTTTCATCCTTACGGATTAGAAACAATTATTATTATTATTGTCTATATTGACGATGTTTTGTGTGAACGGATGTGTTGTCAAACGGCCTTTAGATGTCTGAAATTTTGCCAAGTTTTTAAACGAAAAACTCTTTTTTTATTTTTGGATTATTTTCAAACAGAAAACGTTCAGAACGGTTGGAGGTTTATCCTAATATTTGGGGTAGACAAAACAGTGCTTTTAAATATGTAATTTGCTTTTTGATGGTGATGGTGTTGTTGGTGGTGTATTTATTTACCTATATTTCTTTGATTTTTTCTTGTGGGAGAACGTGATATGAAGACCATTTGTCCCAAAATTTAACATTAAATATAGCACAGACCTATTCGGACCCGTCGGACGGGTAAATCTCCTATCCCCTTTGGGGTGGGCTAGAGATGTTTTCTCTTGTGAAAATGAGTATAGCTTTAATTGTGTAAAATCTCATTTTGCCTCATTTCTCCCCGTTTCATATTGGTGGTTTGATTGTTGTTATTGGTGGTGTTGCTGTAGCTTGTGTTGTTGTTGGTGTGGTCGTTGTTCTTAGTGTTGTTGATATTGTGGTTGTGTTGCTGTTGTTGGCGTGGTTACTGTGGTTGTTGGACAATTAATAATGGCGGGGTTACTGTGGATGGTGGAACATTGGTGATGACGGAGTTACTTGGTTGGTGAAAGATTGATGGTGGTATGGTTACTGTGGTTGGTGGAAATTGAGGGTGGTGTAGTTACTGTGATTGGTGAAAGATTGATGGTGGTGTGGTTACAGTGGTCGGTGGAAAATTGCTGATGGCGGGGTTACTGTGGTTGGTGGAAGATTTATGGTGGCCTGGTTCGGGGTTGATGGAAGATTGGTTGTGGTGGGGTTACTGTTGCTGGTGGAAGATTGATGGTGGTCTGTTTGCTGTTCTTGGCGTGGTTATTGGTGGTGGTGTTGCTACTGTGGTTGGTGTTGGTGGTGTTGCTACTGCTATTGTTAATCAGTTCATACATAACGAAGACAGCCAAAAAAAAACCAACAAAAAACCCCCCCTCAAAATAAGCAACAAAAAATAAAAAGGAAAAAAATAACGGAAAAAAAGACAACCCAATACTATATTCACTTTAAGATTACAAAACATGTGAAGCATAATGAAGAAATTTCGTTCGGTCTTCACATAGAGTCGAAATTCATTGTTGCTCACTGTTGAAATGGAACAGTTGCCAATATGAAGTGACATCCTGCTAAATCTACAGCAACGTTTAGCTTTTAGTAATTACTGCACACAGTTAAGCAGATATAGCTTAATTATGTAAATATCAATCTATTGATTGATTGAAGCATTAGCAGGCATGCAGAGTATAACATTCTCATCTATCTTACCTTCGTTCGTTTATTTATTCGTTGATTCGTTTATTCTATCATTCCTTTATACTTTATCTATTCTATTTTGTTATATTGTATTTTCTGGTTTGTTTTCCTATTCTTCATCTATTTCTTTCTCTAACAAATGTCTTAGTGGTGTTTTCTTTTTGCCCCATCCGTCTAACTCCGTACAACTACACATACACGCATATATATATATATATATATATATATATATATATATATATATATATATATATATAGGAAAGGAGTCAGGACCCCGACGGCTGAGCTCCGGCCGTTTCGACAGCTAGATTCGTTCGGATCTAGCTGTCGAAAGGCCGGAGCTTAGCCGTCGGGGTCTTGACTCTTTTCCTATTACCCACTCTACTACCCTAAGTATCGAGTACTCTGGTGCGTTATGGTCCACCTGGTTCCTTACCACACCTTCTTTATATATATATATATTGAGTACTCACATGAGTAGTGGTCTCCTCGGGATCAGCATCGCAGACTCTCTCTCTCTCTCTCTCTCTCTCTCTCTCTCTCTCTCTCTCTCTCTCTCTCTCTCTCTCTCTCTCTCTCTCTCTCTCTCTCTCTCTCTCTCTCTCTCTCTCTCTCTCTCTCTATATATATATATATATATAAATCAACATGGGTTCAGTTTGAAACTGGCTAGACCATTACTCAACAAAGTACTTGATACTTGGGGTAGTCGAGTATGATTATATTATAAAGAGCTCAGCCATCGGGTCGTGACGCTTTATAATATTATATATATATATATAAAAGAGAAATGTGTTTTACATTAGGAAAGGACATGTATGTTAAGTCAGCGTTTTCGGGGGGAACTGTGGAGAAATGTATGTATGTATGTATGTATGTATGTACGTATGTTTCATGGTGAGGAGGGTGACTTTGGACATCCTGCAGGACTAAAAACAAAACCTGTCAAAGGGCAAAGGAGCTCTTAAGAGTCAATGGCCATCCAAAATCACCGGGAGAGATGACCACTTAGCCTTTGTCAAGGCAGAATTCTAGGAGAAGGAAAACTCTGATATAACACCTGCAACTCTGATGGTATCCAATGATGTTGACTTGTTCTTCTTTTTGGTAAATATCATCTTGGTTAAGAGAGTGGGACTGGCTTTGTGCAGTGCCTTTGCTCACTATAAAAGCTTCACGGCACAGGCATTGCTTTATATCTGGATATCTCTCTGCACTTGTCGTCACATGGTACCATGGACACTATGTGTCAATAATTGTCACAAGTGTAGTGTTTGTACCAGAGTTTTCAAGTCGCTGGCTGGACTAAAAAGTCACACTCGTTCAGCACATCAGTAGGGGTCTCCTACATGGATATAAAGTAGTGGCCGTACTCGAAAACGAGTTGGCAGCCACCACGTGTGTATGTACACATGCAATCATCTATCTATGTATATATGTATGCATGCCTATATGCATTCATGTATGAATACATGCATCAATCTCTCTCTCCCCACACACACACATACCCCCCCCCCCCCACACACATATATATAAGTATATGTGGATTAACCTATTGAGAGAGGTTACAAACATGATGATGTTAATGATTTATGAGCAATTTGCACCGTTTCTTAAAACAACAGCATAAATGTATATTTAGTTGATTATACACATATGCACACTATATATATATATATATATATATATATATATATCAATCTATATACATATATATATATACATATATACAAATATATGCATATATATATATACATATATATATATACATATATATATATACATATATATATATATATATATATATATATATATATATATATATATATATATATACACACGCACACACATATATATATATACACATATGTACATGTATATATATATATACACACACACACATATATATATACATATGTACATGTGTATATATATATATATATATATATATATATATATATATATAAATTTATACATATACATAATATATAAATTTATACATATACATAATATATAAATTTATATATATATATAATATATAAATTATATATATATATATATATATATATATATATATATATATATATATATATATATATATATATTTAATGTATGTAGGTTTAATTTGAAACGAAATGAATTACAATCCATTATTGATATTTTAAAAGTTTCTCATTTCATACTAAAGTGATTTAGAAATAACCTCTCTCGCCCGTCGCCATATTGGATTTTATTTCAGACATTCGACTTTATATAAAATTACAGACTCTTGTAATTACAACCGTTTAAAAGATGCAATTTTAAAAACTTATTGTTATATTACAGAGGCTTTCTTGGTTCTATTTCTTTCCCAGGATTTTAATATTTGTATAAAAATAATCATAATCATTGTCGTTATTGTTAATAACATCATCATCAACATCATCATCACCATTACCAACATCATCAACAACAACAGCCCAAACCATCACTATCATCATCACCACCACCACCAACAGCAATCCTATTACCACTACCAACAGCAATTCCCACCACCGCCACCACCACTACCACTATCATCTCAAACAAGAGGCCCACCACCACCACCACCACCAACAACAACAACAACGACAGCGACCCCCCCCCCCCCCCAGCACAAACAACACAGCCACCACAATCAACAACAATAACCCCAATACCACCACCAACAGCGACAACTCAAACAACAACGTCATCACTACCACCACCCTATCACCAACAACAACATCCTTCACCATCACCACCGCCACCACCGCAAACAACAGCTGTCATCCTCCCCACCACCATCATCTACATAATATTCATTGTTCATATTTTTTGTTATAGTTTTACATATAGTTCCATTGTGTAACTTAAATTACAAAGACTTATAGCAATATAAACAAAAAACAAGCAAACACACACACACACACACACACACACACACACACACACACACACACACACACACACACACACACACACACACACACACACAGATATATATATAATTATTAAGGCTAGATACTACAGCGGTTCCACACCAGGATCGTACGTTTCGTTAGCCCAGAGGACCAACTTTTTCAACCTGTGTCGATCAAAATGAACGTTGTGATATACAGATAATAACAGCAGTGGAAAGTCCAATGGAAACATTGTTTCCTTGGTCTGATCTGATATCGGTTCTTTATTTATTTTATTTTTGTATTTACATTCATTTTCAGCACTTATGTTAGGTCACTCTTGTGTACTACTGGTAGCATGAAACCCAGTACAACCTGTCGCATGGTCGGTTCGTCGGCGACTAAACCGGCAACCCCACCAAGTTTATGTGGTGAGGAGGGTGATTTTGGACAACCTGCATGACAAAAAACAAAACCTGACAAAGGGTGGAAGAACTCATACGAGTCAACGGCCATCTAAAAAAATAAAATCCTGCCAAATCAATGGGTGGCAGTGGTTCCAACTGCACACATCGAAAGACTGGTGTAGTGGTTCTGAGAACAATGCGGCTTTGCAGATGATCAATGCAAATTGACAATCGAAAGGCTCTCCCGCTCGAGTTAGAAGAGAACTATTGACCTTCAGGAGAAGCACTGACCTCTGATTGTATTCAGCAACTGAAACAAATATGAAGTACACCAAATCCAATGCTCCTAGGGGGGGGGGGGGCTGGTTCTTCTTATTTGCGAGTGTAAACTCGGCCAAATTAGATTAGGTTAGATTCAGCACTTAGCCTTCATTTGTCAAGCTGGAAAAACCTACATGCACTACTCTAGCACTCTATCCCTGGGAAAATGTACTTCTCATCTCTCATCGCTATAGAAACAAGAGATAACCACATACGAATCCAAGTGGTTAAAAAAGGGGATTAGGGAACTATTGTATCGTGATATTTTCATATTCTGCAATAGCCATTAGCGTCTTGATTTGATGTGATTCTGGTGGTTGTTTGTAAGCAGGCAATAATCCCAAACATGAGAAATAATGTCTTTTATGTCAGTTTCTAAAGTCCGGAGATTTGAAGCTTTTTCTTCTCTTTCAAACTAGATTATTTCTTCATCAACAAACACATTTTACTGTTTTACATTTACTAGTTTTTTCTGTTTCTCTTATATATTGAACTACATATTTATTTTTTACAGATTGCAGTTCTTCGTTATTCTTTCCTATTATATATAGGACGAATATTTTTTGTCTTTCTAGTTTTATACTAATCTGTTTATTCTTGTTTTATCGAATTATTTTCCTAAATACAGACTACCGATTTAAAATTACTCTCTCTGTCCCCGCCCCCCTCTCTCTCTCTCTCTCTCTCTCTCTCTCTCTCTCTCTCTCTCTCTCTCTCTCTATATATATATATATATATATATAAATAATGTGTGTGTATGTATATTTTTATCTTTATTTTCAATTTTATATGTGTGCATATATGTATTGCTGATTCTGTGTGTACATGTATTTTTTCCGTTATTTTAATTCAGCCTCCCTTTCATTTGTAATAGATTTTAATTTCATATCTTATATCCATAATAAATATATTTCATCTGATGAACGAAACAGACGTTTATGTTAGAATCGTCTAACTTCGTGAAACCTTGGGTAATGGAGTAATTATATTATGTTGTTTATTACATAATTACATATATATGTTAAAAATCCTTTCTTACTATATCAAGCGTTAAACTAATAGAGGTATCGTAACGATATACAGTAGGCTTTATTCCACCCATCTTTATGTCTGAGAGAGAGAGAGAGAGAGAGAGAGAGAGAGAGAGAGAGAGAGATTTTATGATTCTGAAGTATTGTAAATGTTTATATTTATCTAAAATCTTTTAATCATTATTTTATGTAAGAACATTTATGTTTTGCAACAAACAGTATATTACAAAATACCTTTAAATTTCGAAAATCCTTCTTACTATGGTGTCTATGGTAACGGAAGGGTTAATGACCTCGAAGTGGGTTTGACTATTTTGTCTGTAAGGTATGTTCGTATGCCACCAATGTCCAAAGTTAAACAGTCGCCAAAGATCGAAGAAATGCCGCCAACACCTCTAGACGTTTCCACCAAAGACTTTCATAACTACCATATAGAAATCCTATCAAAGGTAAAATTTAAACGGATTCCTTTTATAATCGGAATATTTATTATTTTCCTTAGGCAGGAAATGATACATGTGAAAATTCTTCCTACTTTAAAAACTTTTCTATCTTTTGTAATATCAATGTAATTTCTATATATTTCAAAGCCAGTTGCAGCTTTAGTTCTGTGAACTAGTCATGAACGTATATCAAATGAAGTGATTGTTCACACAGTTGCCTGAAGATATCTACTGTTTTACAGGGATTAATTCTGAAGTATACGGCTGAACAGTATATCTAATGTCAAATGAATAGCTTACAAAAGCTCATCACGTAGACAAGCTTTTCTAATCTATTCATTCCTGTTAGAATATCTACATACATTACAAACGAAAGAAAACCAGTTAAATGTTCGCTTCCTGATTGATTATAAAGATTCTGGTAATTAAATTTAAATTTTATGACTATTTAATATATTTTCTAAATTTAAATTTCAAATACAGTGGGGCATAACTATATATATGTGAAAGCGTATGGCTTAGTGGTTAGAGCATTGGGCTTGAAATCGAAAGGTTGTGAGTTCAATTCTTGGACCGGGTGATGTGTTGTTTCCTTGAACAAGACACTTTATTTCACGTTGCTCCAAATTAGTCAGTTGTAGAAATGAGACGATAGGACTGGGGTCCCTGTCATTAAATCACCTCCAACGAGATATACCTTGGAGGAGGCCAGCTGGGCCTGCATGTGGTGAGCTGTAACAAACAAACAAAACATAGCTATGTTATATATTTGTATTTGAAATTTAAATTTAGAAAATATATTAAATAGTCATAAAAATTTTAATTTATTGATCAAACTCTTTATAATCAATCAGGGAGCGATCATTTAACTGGTTTCCTTTCGTTTGTAATATATGTAAATATACTAACAGGAACGGATACATTACAAAAGCTTGTCTACGTGACAAGCTTTTGTGAGCTACTCATTTGACATTAGATATACTAACAGATAGAACACGATTTAATTCACGATAGAACACGATTATGCTATATGAAGAAAAATTTACAGCTATCCCTTATGTAGGTTTAGTTGGCTTTCTACGTGGCTACATCTCATAGGCGGTTTCTCCAGTGTTCTAATGATAGTTGACCTCGACGGGATTTGAACTGAGAACACAGAGCGTCAATGAATACATTAAAGCATTCAATCTGACATTCTAACGACTCCACCATCTCACTGTCTTCGTAATAACAAATGTTTGGTGTATAGAAATGAAACAAGAGAATAAAATGAGACAAAGAAAAAGACAGTAAAAATCTTGAAGACATTTTCACTGACATTTTCGAGATACAAACTAATATTGTAATGGGATATGAACATTTGTTTATACTGTTTGGTAGTAGGAGGTGTGTGAGTGTGAGACAGAGGAAGACAGAAAGAGACAAAGAATATATATATATATATATATTTTTTTTTTATTAACCTGTTGGTTTTCTCGTTGCTTCGGTGTCGTGGCTGGGCCTGCCTGCCACAGTTTTCAATTTGTCATGCTGTCTAACGAATGTTATTACTCTGAGATTCCTCGTGGAGTGCTTGGGTGCACATCCTTATTTTATCTCGTTGGCTTGGCTACAGCCGAAGCTTCGATTTTACCAAACTTTCATTTCATATATATATATATATATATATATATATATATATATATATATAGGGTGAGAGAGAGAGTTTGTTTACATATAGCAGGAGTGGTCCTGAAGGAGTTAGATAAATCTATAGTTTAAATAATTAATTATGAACATTTAAAATCTATTTTAGTAACAAGATTGGTTGATATACGAAACGTTGGCAAATCTAAACTTTAAAAATATATTTGCCACAATGTAGATTTACATTTTTGCCAAATATAATTTGTATTTGGTCGAGTATTTCACATACATTTGTATACTTAACGTAATTTCCAAGCATTGTGACATAATGTATTAATAACAAAGGTGGGTCTTTGAATTACAAACGTGATCTATCTAACTTCACTCACAAAGCTTTGGTCGACCTTAGGCTATATATATATATATATATATATATATATAGGAAAAAACATTTAGTCAACCGGCGACGCAATGGGATCGAAATCGGGACCTCGTGATAACCTAGCATACGATATAACCATTCAGCCACATCAGCAGATGTCTATAAAATAAATGATGTTGGAATGTATTTGGTTGAGTAGGATAATGGTGGCTGATAATTGTAGTCGAGAATGTTGATGGGGAAAATAGCAGATTTTTATCTCTAAATTTATAGAGTTTATGGTTGTAAAGGTGAAATAAATTAAAGTAATTATTAATTGATTAGATGAATCGATTATGTGGAGAACATAGAGTGGTGTATTCGTATTATGACATAACATAGTTAAATATCATAATTATATATAATTTATCTTAGTTATGCATATTCATATGGAAACTATATGTAACTCCCAACAGCACAGTTGGTGATTGTACAAAGAAACTCAAGGCAATGTCGGGTTAATACAGGAGGATGAAGAAGTATTTTGACATCAACAAGTATGTATGAAAGGAGGGGATTACAAGGCAGAAATGATGTCATTTTACTATAAAAATCAGTGAATGATGGGTGTTTCCACCCAGGAAGGGTGACCTTGCTTCATTACCAAATTTTTACAGTTTCCGATTATAAAGTTTCACTCACAAAGAACTGGCCAACCTGAAGTTAATGTAGAAGATACTTACTCAAAGTGCCAAGAAGTGGAACTGAATCAGAAACCACATGGTAGAGAAATGAACTCTTTAACTATACAAACACGAAAACCCAAATATATATATATATGACACGAAAGACACTCATACGTAAACAGCCACATATATATATATTCAGGAAGCTCCAACCGTTAAGGTTGTCTTTTTTTCCGGGTATGTCAATATTTATTTATAAAACAAATCTGTATTTTATATGAAAGCGCACCATAATTTGCCTTGGTGGCCCTTGAAATATATATAATAAAATAAATATGGTTTTATAAATATAGTTTCCATTTATTAATATATTGTATATATATATATATATATACACACACTCACTCGTGCACACACATATATATATATATATATATGACACGAAAGACACTCATACGTAAACACCCACACACACATATATATATATATATATCTGCACACACACACACACACACACACACAGACA
>OZ024755.1:7334820-7339820 GCA_964016885.1 Eledone cirrhosa
ATAGAGGTGGCGACGAAGTTTCCATTCTTTAATGACTGATTCTGTATGTCGTAAACATTGACTTAGTTTTAATGTCTACATACATTTCTTCCATATATTTGAGTGAGTGAATGAATGAGTATGTGTGAGTATGTGTGAGTGAATGGATGAGCGAATGAGTATGTGTGTGAGTGTGAGTGAGTGAGTGTGTGTGTATATGTTTATCTGGGAGTGCCTGTATGTGTGTGTGATTAAGAAAGTATAAGGACAGCCAGTACAATGAGAATAGAAGTAATAATGGTGGGGCTAGAATAGGGTAAAATAAGAATGAGGAAACCAAACAGTTTTTGTCCTTTATATTCTATATTTCAAGGTTAAACATTTTTTCTCCTAAATGACGGACGCACGAAGAAAATTCGATTTTTCTTTGTCCGTCATTTGGAAAAAGGTTTTAAAGCTTGAAATATCATGAAATATAGAGAGCGAAAACTGTTTTGTTTTCTCATTTTTATTTTACCTTATTCTAGCCCCACCATTATAGTTTCTATTCGCATTTTACCGGCCAGATGTATTGAGTCCTAATGTGATAATAGGCCCACAAGAGGCTTTCGGTAGCTTGCGTTGAGGATCGAACCTACCTGTTTCGTTATTATATAACAATTCAGCGGGCTTCATTCACCCCCCCCCCCCCTTCCAAACAAAAAAAACTGGTCCTGGCATTTACAGCAGATTATATATTAAAATATATACACAACGTTTGACTGACATCATATTTACATATGGCCCACCCTCTGACTGTTTCGGCAGGAGCATACAATAGTTTGATTAACTGAAATATTTACCCTGTTATATTAGAGTGTTACTCAGACAATTAACGCAATATTTGTCGAGACAGAACACTTGAATTACTGGTACAGTACAGCGGACGGGCTTCTATAGAGCTTCCGTCTACCCAATTTCACTGGAACGGTTTGTGTCGACTATAGGCTATGGTACAGACCCTTGACAAAGTTGCCCTGTAGTGGGATCAAACGCAAACCTCTCAACTATTGAACCATGCCCGCATACATCATGTACATCATGGTACATGACCGATGGCTTGACAACAGTTACTATAGTACCAACAACAACGTGGGTTATGAATCACATATCTATATTATATACATATCGATGTTTCTCTGTATACATATTATTCATAACCTCCACTATATTTTATTGATATTTTAGAAATTATTCACTGGCTGTCAGTCCAGTACTATCATGTAAATAAATTGTATTAATGACAGGTTGTTTACTATATTTTAATAAGTAACATACTCTCCCTATTATAAGTAGTGTAACAAAACTCCCGAGGATTTGTTAAATAAAAACTGGAAGAAATAATATATTTAATCCAACGCCTTAAAATATCTGCCCATGTTAAGACCAATAGTAACTTAACATCAAACAAGATATTTATTTTTATTTTTGGGAGAAATAAATAATTCAGTTTTCTTCATATGGTCACATTTTCTGTTTCTTTTTTTAATAACCAAGTCCATATGGAAAATGATTCTTAGTTTTCTGGTCATTAAGTGATTGCATTTCGTGGTGGGATGTGGTAGGTTTTATTAAGATGCGAATGATCAAGAAGCAGTATAATTTTTATAGATGTGTGTATGCAGGGATTAAATTTAAGGGGGCGTAGGATATAAATGTACAGAGGTATAGGCCGCATAGAAAAACGCTCAGGTAAACCATGATAGAATGGTATCAGGAAGAATCTCGTTGAAGTATAATTGATGGAGAGGGAGTCAGAATGCAAAGAATTTTCATTAAATATTCTAAACTTTTCATAAGTATTTGATACATATATTCGTATTCCTCCGAGTTGAATCTCATGTCACATGATTGATAGACATGGTCTGTTATTTGAATATTCTATACGTTTCCCTATCATGTTACCTCTAATGACAACAGTGCCTGATACTAAGCAATGCAGTTATGACTTCAAACACCAACATATTTGCTCTTATCATGGAGGGAAATCATTTTCAAGTAAAAGTATTTACTGTTTTATTTGTCTTCATCGTATCATGTTGACATCTTATTTTGTGCCTACTTTAGTCATCAGATAGAACACAGTATTTAGTGTATATGTCCTTTGATATTTTTACTTGATCATGTGCCACTTTAAACACCGGGTATGTGCGTGTGTGTGTGCATGTATGCATGCGCGTGTGCATATAAGCGTGCGTGTGTGCATATATGCATGCTGTGTGCATGTGAGTGTGTATGTGAGCATGTGAGTATGTGTACATGTGTGCCTGCTTTCGTGTGTGGGTATAGATTGCCTTTTGTGATAACTATATCAACATATTATCAGCCAGTTGTTTATCTTTTATTTGAATACCTCTGATCTGATGTTTGAACGTAAAGTCAATGTAACCTTTTAAACATGAAAGAAACACGGGTGGGATGTATGTATGTATGTATGTATATATATATATATATATATATATATATATATATATATAAGCGTGAACCTAATACCAACACTGTTCGTAACTGCACTCCTTGTTATTGTTTTCGTTTTTTACTTTTCCAAAATATATATATATATGTGTGTTGAAACAATAATTGTTCAAACACATTTGTATTTTTTCTTTATTCATGGGTCTACATTGGAAGCTTTCCCTTTAATGCGCAGGTGCAGGAATGGACAAGGATTTTTTTACATTTAAGACTAGCAATTGTATGTGTATTCAACCTCTCCCCATACCACCAAAGTTGTTCAAATGAAAGCTATGAGCTGCTAATATGTTGTACAAGTGTGATAACAGGCCATTCTAGACCGCAAAGTGTCGAAAGAGAATATTAACCTTGGTAAGCCAATGTCCGTGGAATACTAATTTACTTATTACACCCTACATGATGAAAGGGAATGTTGACCTCAGTAATCCAATGTATATAGAGAAAAATAGATAGAACGATAGATAGATAATTTCATTACTCTCCGTTTTTGTTGTCGTTTGCTTGCCCAAGATGCCACACAGTGGGATTGACCGCAGGAGAGAAATGAAGCAAGTATGATCCTATGAATGTGCAATGTCAATGTGTATGAACGACCAAGCATAGACGAGTTGAGAGAGAAACTGGGTATAAGAAGAATACTGTAGTGTGAGGGGAAAAGACTGCGATGGTATGGCCATGTGATGCGCATGGATGATGACATGATCAAAGAGAATGTTGACTTCGACAGAATCTGAACTCAGAGTACAGAGAAATGGAAAATACCATGTTTGTAACTTAATCTGACCCATTAACGATATTTCACCTCCTTAGGTTTTTCTGACATCCACATAAAGAAATGATTATTCAAATTTGGAACTGCTCCGTAAGAAATTCCAGCTCAGTTTCTTGTCAAATTATCTGTTATACTGCCACTCTGAATTTGAATGTTATCTGTTATACTGCCACTCTGAATTTGAATGTTATCTGTTCAGTTTCACGCGTACCTTACTTATTTAAACCATTACTTTTTTATTTTCTCACTTGGGGTAATCACAAAGCATATACTAGAACTCTTTCTACGCAAATATTTCATTGTATTCTTTATCATTGTTTCTGGTTTTTCTTATATTGTATATATATTTCCTTTATATTAGATTTATTAACCTTAATGCAGTCTTTCTCAAGATGTATAGAATAAACCGAACCAATTTACATATTAAAACCATATTCAGATTTGCATCACTGAACACATTTTATTCAAGAAATTAAGCAGGTTTCAAAGTTAACGTAATTCAGTTAATATACATTTACGAAAGCAAGATAAAAGACATTGCAAACAGAACGACGAAATATTCCACCAAAACAAGTGTCAAATGTTAATATTAGATTATAAATAAAAGGAATCGAAAGGGATTATTCATTTCCTAAAATAGCTCGTGATCAGGATCGTCGCAACCATTTGGCCTACAAGGGAGCCTCCTAGGGCGCAGATCTCACTGAGGCACATTACTGAAACTTAAGTGACTATAGTTTTATACAAATTATAGAAATGTGTATAATGGAAACATATAGCTATTTTCTGTGATCAACAAATAAATCACTAAACATCTCTGTTGCATTATAGAAATATCAAAAGCGGTGGATAGGGTTGTATAGTGTTGTGACATGATTTAGCTTAAGAGAGTGTGGAAATTGAAGGCGTATGGCTTTGTGATTAGGGTATAAATCTCACGATAACGTCGTAAATTCGATTCCTGGCGACGCGTTGTGTTCTTGAGTGTTGTGTCCTATATTTACGCATGCGTAGCTGAGTATTCCGTATATAGCTGCACACATAATGTAATATCCAAGTTTATGACAAGGCTGTATTTTAAAATTAAATGTCCAATGCTTAGGACGAACTTCCACATAGTTTAGCCTAAAGATCTCACAAGGTATTAATTCATCCAAAACTACATCCTCCCAAGTGTAAACACGCTCTCAAGACGTTATGCAATGTGAACGAACCCAGGATCTCGTGATTTCAAAGCAAATTCCTCAACCAATCAGCAAAGCCTGTGTCCCCAAGGCTACAAAGTTTTATTGCCATAGTAACACATTTAAATTACTTGCTAACTATTTCAGTAACGACCAGATATATTAACGCACTGTACAGCATTCAATTTCAATATTAAGTTAAAAATAAATCTTTGCCGTTTAGCTGGAGGCTACAGTGATCATTGCTATGGTAACACGCTCTAAATAACTACCGGGTAATGTGATTAGTTTCATTCTAATTTAAATTCTTTTACAATCGATTTCTAAATATAGTATAATCTTCCTTCATGATCAATTAACACACCGTGTTGATTCTACGTGATTTCGAATGCTCGCTGAGCACAAATTTCTAAGTGAGATCTCACCATTACAAAATGAGTTTAATGATTTCTAAATGAGACTTTGATACTTGAAAACAAGTTTAGCGATTTCAAAATGAAATCAACACAAAGGATTTAACTGAGGTTCCGAGAGACGAAGAGAGGGTATGA
>OZ024755.1:7344820-7349820 GCA_964016885.1 Eledone cirrhosa
TCGGTCGCAACTTCAGGTAGAAGGAGCAACGTGAAATAAAGTGCCTTGCTCAAGGACATAACGCATCGCCCTGTCCAGGAATCGAACTCACAACCTCAAGATTGTGAATCCAATTCTCTAACCACTCAGCCACACGCCTTTACGCCTATATATATGTATTTATATATATATCAAACACACCAAAACAAGATGTTGTTGGAAGAAAAAAGGAGAGACACAAAATAACAACTAGTCACTGAGGAGGTCACAGAATGTGTAACGAAAGAGCTTTGACAATATATAGACAACCATCCGGTTATTGAACCAGCCAACCGGAAATTTATAATAAATTGAAGTAAAATCTACAGGTGCGTGTGTTTGTATTGGCAGCATGACCCTCCCAAAGTATAACAATATATATATATATATATATATATATATATATATATATATATATATATATATATATATATATATATATATATATATATATATATATATATATATATATATATAAATAGCTTCTACAGGATAAGAACTGTTTCATTCAAAATAAATCATTATAAAGGAAACAGACAATTGCTAATCATAACTTGTCTGAATAAAGTTAATATTGAACAACGCTTAAAATATCGGCCTCTATGTCTTATCACTCTTTTCAACAAAGTCTGGCTTACTGGGATGTTGAACTGACTGAACTCACAATCAGAAACAAAATGAACTAGCCGTGATAAAAATATATATTGATCCTTGTTTTAGAATATTGTAATGTTGTTTGAGCGCTTATTATTGATCCCTCCTACTTTGTTTATTTGTTTCCGAATATATCGCCTTTGTTAAGTTTTTGAACCTGTAAATTTTCAGTATGTACATTACTTTTTAATACGACTATATTAGGTCCTTTAGAAAATAGTGGTAATGGTGGACAGAATTGCGAATGTTTTACCCCGGAGGATAGCCAGCGAGATTTAGAGTTATTTTTTAAATTATATTCTATTCATATCAGTTCGAAAGACATAGATATACATTCAGTATAGTAACTGAACAATAACATAAATTGGGGAAGAAAGAAATGATACATACACCTTGTTTATTGTTCACTGAAATCGCAAATACTGGTTTTACATTCGAAAAACATCTGAAGAAGCCTAAAATAGGGCTTTGACGTGAGTGATAGAGAGTTCAAGCTACTGGAATATCAAACGCCCTCACCAACACCATGTATATATATATATATATAGTAACACAACAGTTAGTTCACCATACCGTGAACAAATGTTTCACCTTAGCGGATCTTCAGCTCGGACTGAAGATCCGCTAAGGTGAAACATTTGTTCTCGGTATGGTGAACTAACTGTTGTGTTACTACTTCTACCAAACTCGTCCCATGGACTGAGTGCTCTACTACTACGGATATTACCTTCCAGTGTTCTACCTTTATATATATATATATAATAACTAGAAATTGATTAACATATAAATAAACATGAATAATCACAGGAGATAATTTTTACAAGTGTGTAACCACACATAGCTAGGTAGGTACCTACCTAGCTATGTGTGGTTACACACTTGTAAAAATTATCTCCTGTGATTATTCATGTTTATTTATATGTTAATCAATTTCTAGTTATTATAAAATGCTCGGACCTATTCGTTAGAATCTTAGAGCTTATTTTGCGGGTGATATGGCGCATGTCTTTCTGGCATGACACCCATAATTTTGATTTAGATTAAATTCATTTGATTTATCTTAATTTTGGATATATATATATATATATATATATATATATATATATATATATATATATATATATATATATATATCCAGGGAGTGTAACGTGAAGTTGCCGTAGGTTCACCTAGGTGAGCACTCGAGGTTTAGGTTCACTTCAGTAGAGAGCTAGACAGTGTCATTACAACAGCAGACGTCAGAGGAGCTTTTGATTCCAGGGTCGGGCCAGATCGATGCAGATGGTGCAGATCGAACCTTGAGCTGATCAATAGCGAAACGCTTATCACCAATTAATAAACGTAATGAAGGCTTAACAAATCGTCCTTCTATTATTATCTCTCTCTCTATATATATATCATTAGATTGAGGAGTAATAATATGTTGCTATATATATATGTATATATATGTATATATATATATATATATATATATTGTTAGATAGAAAAATAATGGTATGTTTATATTTTTATATTTATTTATTAATATATTTCCTTGTTGTTTCATTGCAGATGATGGAATCCTGATTTTTACCAAAAGAATAATATAAAACCGAAAAATATTTCCTAAAAACGTTCAACCCAGTCACAGTGATGGGGTTGACCAGTTCCTTATATATGCTGACTACATGCAAATGGAGACGATATTATAATCACATCCAATGTCCATCTAGGTATTCCTATAATATATTGACCTATAGATTTGCTGCGTGAGAGAGTATCTAGCACAATGCGACGATTTTGGCGATGGTCACACACGAGTTGGTTACTTTTTTACGGAGAGTGGAATTTATTGCTACTCACTATGTACAAAGGGGTCGTCATGTCTGCCGAAATAACTTTAGGTAAGTCATTGATTTTGGTATTATTGATATACATACATAACACACATATACCTATTATATATACAGGGTCTCCCCCCAAAATATATATACACACTTCAACAGCATTCTAATAAATATTGCCTGTACAGGTAATCAAAGTGTGTATACATTTTGTGCGGACACCATATATATATATATATATAATTAAAATTAGAGAAAGAAGCTTTCGCCGCCGTATTTTTGACTAAAGAAATTTTAGCCTGTAGTGGAGTTTAGAACTCTCAAAGAAATGGAAAAAGATGAGTAAAAAATACGGCGAAAGTTTCTATTTCTAATTTCAATATCGTTGGGTGTTTCAAAACACACACACACACACACACACACACACACACACACACACACACACACACACACACACACACACACACACACACACACACACATACACACACACACACGTATACGCACACATATTAACAAAATTACTGTTTGACACGTGTGACATTTTGCCAGGTAACTGGACCAACGTGAAATAAAGTGTCACATCTACCAAGTAGCTACTACACACCAATGGAAGGTCATCAGATGACAACATATATAACTGTACTCAACGTAGAAAGATGTTAGTCACATTATTGTCAACCTCTAGTCAGCCTCTAAAAACCCAAACAAGGAGCACCATGAAAACAAGTGCCCCCAAAACGAGGAGAAATGAGGCAAAATGGGGAGCTTTTACATAATTGTTTCTACTTTTGACACCAGGCCAGCAATTATTCCAGTGCATTACTAGTACTTTATTTTATCGACCCCGTAAGGATGAAAGGAAAAGTTAACCTCGGCGGGATTTGAACTCAGATCATAAAGGAAAGCATGGCGCCCGACCCTCTACCGATACTGCCAATCCACCACCCTTTTACCGAGCTTTTACATAATGAAAGCTATACTCATTTTCACAAGAGAAGATATCTCCCACCCACCCCAAAGTTGACCTCGGCGGGAGTTGAACTCAGAGAGCCGGAATGTATACCATAGAGCCGGAATGTATACCATAGAGCATTCTATCCAACGTTCGAACGACTCTGACAATTCGTCGTCTTATGTGAAATTAACAACAGCCTTGAAGTTCCACTATGAATGTTACATATGAAGGGTCACATGGCAGAGGATGCATACACATCGTACTAATTATCTTAGCCGACAGCAATTAATAAACTGGCAATATGTAGTCGTGTTTGATTTGATAGATACAAATACAATTAATCAATACCTTTAGTAAACATCGATAATCTTATTTATATAATTTCTTATTTGCCTAAGAAATAGTATGATACAATGAAGGTTGTCCTGAGTTTCATTTAGTATCGACAACAATTTGTCTGTTTAATGACCGGGAGTAGCGTCTAGTGAATTGTTGGCCTGTTGGTATTCTACATCGATATTATGGTATCTATCTATCTATCTATAAAGATCGATGATGCTGGTATATCATGAAAAATTATACATCCCATATGTGATTACACATAAATTTCTGCATCCCCGAAATATATATAATGAAATAAATAATGATGATATAAAGTATATATCTTTTATTACTATTATATATATATATATATATATATATATATATATATATGTATATATGTATTTGATAAATGAATACACCGTCACTCCTAATCATCAACTCTTAGCTGGGCTAAACTACTCTCATGAAGTGCTTTTGGATCGCTCGGACTGGCTTATCCCCAAGACTGGCTTATCCCCAAGGTAAAAACTGTGTATAAGCAACCTATCTTCTACTATAGATAGAGGATCGACTTTAGTACTTGACCGGTACTTCATTGACTTCGAATAAATGAAAGACAAAGTTGACCTCAGCAGGATTTGAACTCAAAGTACAGAGAGCCGGAATGAATAACGCGAAGCATTTTATCCAACGTTCTAACGACTCTCAAATCGTTGCTTTTTGTCCTTTATTACAGTTTAGAAAAACTACACTGCATATGTTAAAATGTTTTTTTGTAAGCTACACCGGACATTAAGAGAAGTAATTCAATACGATCTCACCCACCGCCCCTTTTCTCCCCCCTCTCTATCTATCTATCTATCTATCTATCTATCTATCTATCTATCTATCTATCTATCTATCTATCTTTCTTCTCACCAAATCAATTTTTGTTTATCTATTATTTCACACTATTGAATTTCCCATTTCTCCAGAGAATCTTTACCGTTATTCAGGAATTCTTTATTTCCTAAATTGTTTCTCGGTAAAATCTTTCACGAATATTTTTATATTGATATTTTATTTAATTCTTCTTATATATATTTCAATGGATCTATTTACCAATATATATTTTTTTTCTGCTGCAACGTGAGATAAACAACAGATTAAGAGTAATTCCACATATTGATTTCATTTCATTTTTTTTCATTTTTTAAAAATGTGTTTCTCATTTTGTTTGTTAG
>OZ024755.1:7354820-7359820 GCA_964016885.1 Eledone cirrhosa
TGGAGATTATTAAAACATCATAGCATCATAAATAGTAGTGTGTAATTGAGGAAGGAGACCTGATAATTAAGTGTTTGTATTGTTCGTGCTTCTATATGAAACGACTTGGAATTTAAACAGTTTCAGCATTGATTATAATCTGACATGACAGATGTTAAAATAGTAAAAATTTATAACAGACATCTTACTGGTTTTTCAAGATAAGGTTTGCTAATAAGTATTTAGGCCTGACAGGATCGATTTTTCTCTATTGATTTTGTCTCTTTGATGATTCATGCTGAAAGGTAAACGCTCAAATAATTACTGTTAAATCATATTATAAAATTGCTAAAAGCTTATGTGTAGGTCTACACCAGTACAAAGCGACCTATAATTTCCTACATGGTCAACACTTACATCATTAATATTACATATCCTTAATAGATACACCAATATATAATAGATAGACCATTAATAGATAGATCACTCAGTTTATAATTGACAAACGCCGACTCAGTAATGAGTATGGTTTATGCTTGTTAATGCGTTACAGACAGAATATAGAATTTTAGCCTAGCTGATGATTGGTAGCTTTTGTCACAACTGTCATGTATATGGCTTTTCTTCAATAAATGAAACGCTGAACCAGAACAATTGTCCGTGTACTGTTATATTTCGTTAGACCATCAATAATAAAAAAAACAACAACGTTCGTTACACGACTGCCAGAGCTGAGAGCTTTCAGACAGTGATAACCTGTTCTTAGATTGCATTAGTTCATGTAAGCTTGAATGTTTAACAATTCCAGTCTTAGACAAACGTAGTTAGAAGTAAAGAATAAACTAAGCATATGTTCTAATATTTATGCGGTTTCCTTTCCTTGTGTCTCGTTTCAATTTTGTGTCTTAAATGTTATTCTCCTCAAAATGCTTGCATGTATTGGGTATATATTTTCGTCGTAATGCGTTATCACGAATATGATTGTTTTCTCAGATCAGATTTAAGGAAATATTTGTATAATAATTTCAGTGTGGGTTTGAGAGAAAGAGAGATAGAAGGGAGAGAAAAAAATGGGTGATCTTTTCCTGTATACAGTCCCTCGTATAGTATTGCTTCAGTTGCTCCAGTTACTGTGAGGAAGCAGAATATGGAGGAATGGACATAATTCTATAATTTAAGCCAAATGGTAGTTCAGGAAGATTTGGGACTAATGAAATAATTATATAATTATAAAACCCACTCTAGCCTCCCTCCTCAAACTATCTTCCATTTCACATAAAAAAATAAAGTTTATAATTATAGAATTAATATTAAAATGATACTTGACAGTTCCCTCCCACAGATAGCCTCCCACAAGATTGTATTTCATAGGCGATTTCAAGGGTCTTTAAATGAGAGGTGTCTCATTAGTTTCATTATAAAATAAAATAAAAAAATGAGTGATACTTTGGCGTGTCAAGGATTTTAGACGTGTATCAAGTTGTATCTTCACCAGAAAATCAGGAGATAAACCAATATATCCCACCTTTTTATATATTGCCAATAGATTAACCAATATATCTCAGGTTTTTTTTATATTCTGTTACCAATTTATTTAGTTTAAATACATTTAGTTTCATTGCTGTTTAATTAACAAGTAATTAGATGAAAGTAGCTTACTATAATTCATACCAAATTCAACAGCTTTATATAATACATACCACATTCAACACAGTTTTCTATGATACATCATTTAGCATAACATTCTATAATGTTCATTACCGTTGAACATTTTACCCACGAATTTATATGTCGGATTACTAGCTAAAAATAACATGATTATTGATGATGTGGAGTGACCTTGACCAAGTTTCTTTACCCTCTGTTACAATATTTCCAATGTATAGGTACAGTAAATGTTATGTTCTGAGTAGAAAAGTGACACTGTCCTCGAGATTTCAGCTTGGTCGCATCATCTAACTGCGACTTATGGCGAGATCAGGGATGTATGTGTACAGCTTCCCTTACGTAGGAAAGACTGAAATTATTTGAGATTCGAGGTGGTTTTGTTGTAATAATCTGTGTTCACCGTAGATATACTCAGTACTTAAGAAATAAAGGAAGTATTATATTCTATATAGATTACTAATTTAGATATGAATAAACATTGCAGGGCGACTGCCATAAAATATTCAGTGTTTGGGAAACGACAAGAGAGAAAGTGGAACATAAAATAATTTGATAAAAACTGAAAGAAAAAGAGGAGCCATGAGAATTGTTACAACGAAGTGGATTTCAAAACTGGGACATCGTTTTAATGGATGTGAGAATGTGTGTTAGAACATTAATGGATTGAAATACGTAAGTAAATAGATTGAAAAACTCTGGTGCCTATTTCAGCATCAGAAATAAATTGGTGATCGATTTTTGGCAGTGTCTAAATTCGTAGTGTTTGTGAGACAGATGAATAATATTTTTCAAAATCAAACCAGAGAAAATTAGCGTCGAGATTATTTCGTATTAATTTCAGATATTCTATTAATTTAAGAGCTTTCTTCCTGAAAGATAATGGTGATACATACTTTAATAATTTTATCTTATTAATTTCTCATAAGTCCTCCCATAGTTGAGAAATAAAAGTTATACATTTAGAGAAAATGTGTTAATATCTTGTAGCTGATTCAATATATGGGAAAAAGAAAACAACAAGGAAAGGTTGAATTTAATTTAAGTATAGATGTATAGAAAATTATTGAAGAAGCCGTTAATTTAAGTTAATGGCTGATAACTGAGCTACTATCCGAAGTTACGAAAGAAGGGGAAAATGATGTTTTCGAGTTAAAAGGAAATAGCTATTATTTATCATTAATAGGAATTTTGAAATAGAGTTAGATAAACATAAATATATTTAGGCAGACAAGATTTGGTGTGATTGTAATAAAGTTTGAATAAATTTGTAAGTTTAGAAACTAGGTTGACAAAATAAATGATAGATAAGTAGTTGGGGGATGTTCTGGTGTAGAAAGGGATATTTATAGTTAATACAGTTAATATATTTCAAGAAAAGTGGGACACTTAATAATTTGGTGTAAGCCATCGTCATGACAAAATTGTTTACATTTCGAAGTTAATGTATAAAAACTTGAAACTGTCACCTGCAACAATTTTCGATTCGTTTGAGAATATGTGGCTCCAACATTGAGTCCATACTACTTCAAACGAACATGATTAATCACGGAAAAGTGTCGACAACTGTTATACTAATATATACGAATAGTTAAGGAGTTCACCTCGCAATCATAAGGTCTCGGTTTCGATCCTTCTCTAATTTCCATTTATTTGTTTTCTTTTTTTTTACTGGTTTCAGTCATTGGAAAGCGGTCATGTTGGGAAGTGAGATTCTATGTAATTATGTACTGACCACAATGAATAGATACAATAGTTTATAACTTTGCCTAACTTTGCCTATTAATCCGTATGGTGAGCAAATGGGGTCCCACATGCTGGCCTCCCCACAGCCCCGGTGGACAGGATGGTGGCGTTTCCCCGGAGGATGGTAAGGGAGATGCGCTGGAAGGGCCATTCCAACTCACGAGACACACACCTGCGGCTGGCCAGCACAGCGCCTATAGTGGTGAATAGGAAGGTAGCCCTAGGGCCAAGGACACCAGAAGTCTCCACTGTTAGTGAAATTGAGTTGACAGAAATTGTTTGGAAGCCTGTCAGATGGGCAGTAATTTTAATTCAAAGTGCCAGTTGTCATAGAGTATGTCACACCAAATCTCTACGAGAACCAAGTTAACTGTACACATGTCAGTAGAATACTCAGTGATGTCCACGTTAATTTCATATGCAAGGTGTTCCGTTTAACGAACAGTTGGAATATTCCTCATCGAAACCGACGAAGTCTCATTCTACTGTTTTTCTACTGTCTCTAGGAACTATTTCATGTTACCCCTCCAACAAGATTTAGACATGGAGAGATGAGAGCCACCCATCTCTATTGCTTTCCTACTGTCTCTAGGAACTGTTTCATGTCACCCTTCTCAATGACAAGATTTTGACATGGAGATATTTTCCAGATATTCTTTCCTTCGTTATTTGAAGATTCATCATTTTGTTTCCTTTTCTTTAGAGTTTGAACAAAAAACTCACATCTTTGTCTTCAATTATACATTTATTTTTCTACTGTTGCATTTTGGTAGGTCCATACTGCTAATTACATCACACGCACAGGTTGACATTCACTTCAGTTTTATTAATCGGTTAAATACTCCATTAATGAGAGGATTAATTAACTAAATGTCACCGTATTTCTATCACAATCTATGACATTATTGAGTACTATTGGTCAACCTTTCACCTCTTCATCCACACTTACTCCATTAATGAGATGATTAATTAATTAAATGTCACCGTATTTTTATCACAATCTATGACATTATTGAGGACTATTGGTCTTCCTTTCACCTCTTCATCCACACTTACTCCATTAATGAGATGATTAATTAACTAAATGTCACCGTATTTTTATCACAATCTATGACATTATTGAGTACTATTGGTCAACTTTTCACCTCTTCGTCCACACTTACTGCATATTTAATGTTTACCTTCTTTTCCCCCAGAAAACCCCGACGACAAGTGCCACCAGCTTTACTATACTGAGCCGAGATGTGATGATCATCCCTCCGGATATAAATGTGTGTGCGGTCCTGGTTTCCATTGGAACAAGTATAAATGCATGTGTAAGTAGAATTATTATTTAGTGTGTTTGTGCGTGTGTGGTCACTTGTTGGTACGACAAAACATGATCGATAAAATAAGTACTAAACCTGAAACAATAAGTTCTGAGGCCAATATGACTTCATGGTTGACTCAGCATGACAATAGTTCAATCATTGAAACCATTAAAAGAAGGGACAACCCCCTGCGATATATAATTGAAAGCTCTCCTCACACGCGGTGTTACAGTTGTTTGATCATATGAACAGCTTGCCTGTGAAATTAGCTTGCAAGTGATTGAACATTTCACAAACACG
>OZ024755.1:7367320-7374820 GCA_964016885.1 Eledone cirrhosa
AGATTCGCGGCTAGAATTCCGAAATAAAGATCCTGTACGATATACGTTACTTTTGGGTAAAGGATTTCCGGAAGTGAAAAATATTACCATTGCATTCTGGGTGAAGGCTAACGGAAGTAATATGAACCAAGATACTATTCTATCCTACAAGCAGGATCAGACTATCAACATATTACGTATAACAAGTGGAAGTAATTTAGTTTTTAATATATTCCGCAAACGTATATCAACAAATATTTCGTTAACAAATGAAGTGTGGACTCATGTGGTATGGACATGGAGAATGCATGGTAAGTAGTCTACATATTTACTTATTTATTAGCACAAACGCTTCATGTTTATTTTTATCCAGAAGACAGCGCTAGTGACATAAGTATTCAGAACAGTACTTATATATATATATATATATATACACACATACACATATATATATATATATATATATATATATTTATGAAAATAACAGATTAAAGTTTAAGCAAGCAATCGCTGCTATATATATATATATATATATATATATATATATATATAGATAGATAGATCACCTGTGTTGTCTATACTTTACATTTCACTGTTGACGCAGTGTGGTCGAAGTTCGCTTCGTAATTATTATGTCTCGGGTGGGTCGACCCATTCTTTGTGAGTGAAATTGGGCAGACTGAAACTGTTTGGAAGCCCGTCTGATGGACTGCACGTGTAATTCAAAATGCCATCATTATCACACATTCTGTCACACTGAAATTCCTCGAAAAATTACGTTAAGGATACACGTGTCTGTGGAATAACGGCAACTTACATGTTAATTTCATGAGCAGACCTTTCTACCGATCAAATAACCAGAACACTTATCTTCGAAACTGACGGAGGTCCTTTCCATTCATTACCCGAGTTACTTAATCAAACACCTTTAATTCAAAGTAACCACGCTACAGGTATGTATATGATGAATCAATACCTGGCGTGTCTATCCTTTACATGTCATTACCTGCACAGCTGAATAAAAAGAACTGTTTGTTCAACACAGCATGTTGTTGCATGTGAACTATTTCTTCTTCATGCGATCGAAAGATCGATCTCCGTCGATTTCGACGATGAATTTTCCAGGTGTTACGATTAACAGAGTAGCCTGCTCCTGAAATTAGCGTGCAAGTGGCTCAGCATTCTACAAATATATTTACCTTTAATGCGTGTGATAAGGCTAGATCTTTGAATTGCAGGTACAGTCCATCCATCCAACGGGTTCCAAACAGGTCCCGTCCACCCAATTTTCCTTAAATGACAGGGGGTCAAAACATGATATGAAGTGGGATCGAACCCGGGAACAAATGATTGCGAAGCGAACCGCTTAACCATTAAGCCATGTTGCATCTGCGATCATTCTGGGGAAACTCTCTACAAATATTTTATCGACCACTGTACTTATTTCTGATACTTATTTTATCGATCTCTCTTTATCGAACTCATAAACCTCTGTGTTGACATAGACACACTTTGCCACTCCACTTTTCATCTGTAGTCACACACAAACATGCACTCACACGCACACACAAAAGCATATATATACAAATATATTTTATTAATGACTAGAGTAAATATAGTTATATGACTCCACTATAGTTTTACAAATATCCCGTCCAAATTGCCTAGTGGTTACGGTGTTACTTTAAAGATTTTAAAATCGTGGGTTCGGGATCCCGTTCTCGTGATCTAGTGGTTATAGTATTCGTCTAAAATACACAATGCCGTGTTTTCGATTCATAGAACAGGTGATATGGCGACAGCAATCTATGAAATTATGTTGGATGGGAGACAGACCTGCCAACCTCTAAAATCCCAAGCGGGGAGTACAATGAAAACAAGTGCCCCCAAACGTGGAGAAATGATGCAAAATGGGGAGATTTTACATAAAGCTATACCAATTTTCACAAGAGAAAACATCTCTCACTCACCTGAAAGTGGATGGGAGATCTCCCCGTCGGATGGGGAGAGTTGACAGGCCCGATGAGGTTCTATGTATTGCAGTATCAAGGTTTAGATACGTTGTGGTGGGTATATTGATTACCTTGTTCTGTGACATTTGTAATCACATGAAAAGATATGAGATACGCTAACATAAAACAAAGTATTGATTAATATCATAAAGAAATTGTAATTCCTTACAAAACACTGAATAGTTGGCTCTGTGGTTCTGTGGCTACATATTTAAATATTTATACCAGGTTTTGTTTTCTTTCCTCAGATGGTAATTGGCGTCTTTACATCAATGGAACCAAAAAACAAAGCGGACGTGGTGCTTCGGCGAATAAAGCAATTCCTTCTGATGGAGAACTGGTTCTCGGCCAAGCTTCACGTGAAGGCGCTTATTTTAATACTACTTATGCTTTTGTCGGTGATTTAAGTCACTTTAACATCTGGGATTACGAAATGAAGCGCCAAGCAATTAGAAGTATGTATCAGTCCTGTGTATTTATGCATTGTGGAAATGTTGTCCAATGGGCGGAATTTCGCAGTGGTACACGAGGAGCGATGCGTCTACGTTGGCCTTCAGGGCTTGTCAGTAAGTATACACTATATTTTCTTAATATTACAAATTCTGCCGAGGTTAACTTTGCCTTTCATCCTTACGAGGTCGATAAAATAAAGTACCAATAATGCACTAGGGGCGATGTAATCGACTTTCCCCTCCCCTCAAATTGGTAGCCTGGTGCCTGAATCAGAAACCAATATTAATATTACACTTAGTATCCACAATCTTCAGATGTAAGACCATCCTATCTGTTTAATATTCAGATGTTGTAATAGATAATCTGTCAGTTACTGGTTCGGAATATGAAACGTGTGCTTTATAGGAATCAGGTTGTTACAGGAACATACATATTCGATGAGGTAATCTGGAGGCTTTTAACATAAACCCCTCTAAGTATAAGATTATAACTAGCGCCATTTATTTCGTATTCGACCACTTGATGGAAATATAATTGGAAATATCTGGGTAAAATAGTAAATCGAATATATTTATAGCTAATATATCATTAATAAATCTTTGCTCCAAAATATTGCTTTTATTGATAAACTAAAATATTGGGAAAATGCTTAGATTGGGGTATTATCGACTCATGCTTAGAAATATATTACGGCTGGAAGATTCAATTTAGCAAATGCATGCCATTTGGAACAGATTACTGTCAAAAGAATGTGAGGTATTATCTGCATCTAACCTATAGAATGATTAAGCACATTGTGATTATGGACAACTGCATTTGAAGAAGCGACAAACGGAATTTGAGTAAAATATTTATAAATTAAGAAACTGCATGAATAATGGAGAGAATTGAACTGAAAAGGGATAGAATTGAGTCGAGATAAATGAAATTCTTTAGAAGAAATATTTGTAATTTGGTTATAAATCATTCGATTATCTTGGCCGCTTTGTGTCAACGGAAGCGAAATTGCAGTTAATTTTCTATCTGACACCTTTCTTAATTAGATTTAACCCGTTTCATATCAATTCGCCCACAACGGTCTCTTTAAAGCGTTCCCAAACTGCCCAACACAGTTTACCTAAGACGCTTTTGTGATTTTACAAATAACATCTTAATGAGATAATTAGTAACATTAGTAAATCCCCCAAGATTCTTCTATAATTCAAATATTGTGTATTTCACTATATATGGTAGCAAAATGTTTAAGAACAAATATAATGTTGCGATTATTATTGTTTTCGAGAAATACCACCAGAAGAAAAATCGTTTCCTTGATCCGATCTTATGATCGGCTCCTTTCCTTTGTTATATAAAAGTGTTCTCAAAGTTTCTATCTATTACATAGCATATTATAAATATTTTCAGCCAAGCCTTGCTTTGACGAGCACGAAGCTGCAACAACATGTGACAAGCATTGCAGCGACGTCATAGGTAAGTCATAATTATTTGTTATTATTTCAATTCTCTTTAAGGTGAAGTTTAGAAGCTTTATCATAATTTAATTTTCTTTTGAACTGACATGAAATAAAACAACCATATTTCTATTACACGCTTTGTTGGGATTTTAAATGAGTTGTGTTAAAAATAATTCATCATTTAATAAACGTATATATTTCTTCATTGAAGTGAATAAAACCTCATATGAGTTAATGTTTACTGGCGTATTTATGAATGATTTAACACTGAGAAACACAAGATATCTGTGATATAAACGAATTATACGTTATACTGAATTAAAATGTGATTAATGTGCAATTTACTAATTGTAATGAAGACTCGTGCTTTAATAAGTAAAGTCGCGAATTCGATTCCCAGACGGTGTAGTATGTTCTATGTTTGAGCAAAATACTTTATTTCACGTATCTGCAATTATTCAACGAGTCAGAGTAGTCGTACAATGTTACACTGAATCTATGGGAATTTCATTAAGGGTACACGTGCTCATGAAATCCTCAGCCACATGCACTTTATTTCCTGAGTAGTCTGTTCTATACTTCGATGAAGTGGACTGCAAATCGTCGTAACTGACAGATTTTCAATACACCCACATTGATAAACAAACATACTGTAAATTACATCGAATATGTTGAGGTTATAAGGACTTTGTCAATTCTAGTTTACATCACTTCTGTATAGTTTCTTCGGAGTCAAGATTAATTTTGCCGAATTCTTTAACTTTCTATTGTGTAACACAATCCTAACGTGACATACCAAACAGCATGTGTGGATTAGGAGTGCCATAATGTATATATCCTTAATTAACCGTGGATTGCTTTAAAGAGATCTTTGGTATTCACGATTTTGTGAGCGAATACTTGATAATGATGATGAATATCAAAATATTATGAATAGCCAATGAGATTTTCCGCAAAGATCTGTCATAGAAGGTGATATTTCTATCCAAATATTTCTATGACACTATTGCCATTTCATTGTAAGATAGCAACTTGTAGTGAAAGCGTGGATAAAAAAAATGATATAAAGCATTGAAGAAAATCTTTCAAAACGAATTCTTGTATTATTAAGACTCTTCCATTATATTTAAACGGTTCCAATATTTTGGTACCGAAGGTAAATGAAAACCTTTATCTCCTGTCATCAGATCCCGTGAATATGATAGCAATATCTCTGAGGGCGGGGGACATATTTGCAAAAGGATTCCGACATGCGAAATATTGACGCCGGTAGCTATGATTTGTGGTTATTGAGTTTCAGGAGAAATGGTTCGTAGTTTGGTAACAGCAAGATCGATAATCAATTGAAATAGCTTCTTACCGGTTCTGATTTTGAATAAAGAAATCTATACAGCAAAAACCACTGAAAATACAGGAATAATCACAAGAATATATAAATACAAGAATAAATTAGAAAAAATATAAATAATAACGAATATAAATGTTTTGTAGCGGTGAGGTGTTTAGGATTCTATGAATGCATCCATCCAGTCTATAATAAAGACAGCTTTTGTCAGTGAAACATTTCGATGTTTTATATTACATTCCAGTTAGCGGAAAGTAGTTTGATATTAGATGCAGGAAAAGAATTATGTTTCAAATAAATACTGGTGTATATCTATTATCTATTGTCAATGATAGCTAAATGATAGAATAGGAACGAAATAATTATATGTCATTAATATTTGTAAAATAATCGAATCTTCAGTAAATATATATATATATATTATATATATGTATATGTTTTTCCGTATACAACGAATGTTAGTCTCACCCATTTGTTATGGGGTTTTTTAAATGACGATATTATGGTTTGCTTTTTGCCAAAATGACTAACCTTTAAAATATTTGATAATGTACAGGATAATAAATACCAGATACATGATTCCTTATTAAACAAATCAGAATATAATTACAGATATTGTTCTCTATTAAATATGATTCTTCTAACTCTTATATAATCATAATAGATAATGGGGAGATCTCCCACCTACTTTGGGGTGGGTGAGAGATGTCTTCTCTTGTGAAAATGGGGTAGCTTTCATTATGTAAAATCTCCACATTTTGCCTCATTTATCTATGTTTTGGGGAACCTTTTTTTCATGATTCTCCCCGTTTGGATTTTTAGAGGTTGGCAGCTCTGTCATAATATTACTCTACTAGAAACGGTTGTTTCTTATGACCCCTTAAATGTGTAAAATATATACAAACAAAAGACTGTTCTGGATATCTTTTATAGGAATTCTCCGCAAATTTATATTTAAATACAATCTTTGTTTTTGTGTAACACATAGGATGCATAATCAAGTAGTTTTAGGATTATAGCCTTTCCAGTCGTAGGATTATCCTATTAGTAATTAGACAGGTTAGCTTTGCCTTTCATCCTTACGGAGTCGATAACATAATACACTGGGGTCGATTTAATCGACTTTCCCCTCCGCTTCAAATTACTGGTCTTGTGCCTAAAGTAGAAATCATTGTTATTATTGGGGTGTTAAATTAACATTATCAGTAGAGCGTTGAACAACATGCTTTGTGGCATAGAGTTATGTCTGTTTACGTCCAATAAAATTGTATCTTGATTATACACATCCAGCGCATTGGTGTATCGACGAGGAAATATCTAGAAACCGAAGTGTAGATATTAGATTCTTTAAAAATATAATTTATATCGCAATTAATAAAGTTTCTCTACTCATTAATGCTATCGGTTGTTTATGAGTAAGATTTAATTAGAGACACCTCTCAAAGAATTTCCCATATTAATTAAACACAGCAAGCGAACATGAACTATCCCTTGCCATAAATATTAGCAACGTGCTGTGCATTCTAATTAGAATATATACCATGCTTCAGAGAAGACAGTTTAATTAAAGCCGTTTTAACATGTTTGGAAATCTTTATAACCTTCATGTTTATTTCCGTTTCTTTTTCTTTTTAAATTCTTGTAGAAAATAACCGATCGATTAACTTTGTGATCAATATCATTTAGTCATTGTGTATTGTTTGTAGGTTCCTTTACGTAGGAGAATAAAATTAGTATGTATAGCAAATGGTCCTTAAATCATGTGTAGGTGTTAGGCAGGGACTATATGCGTTTTTCTCGTGTATTCCCTTTACAGGGTGTCCCCAAAAATGTATACACAAAGGCTGTGCATTCAAATAAATATTGCTCATACAGGTAATCAAAGTATGTATAAGTTTTTGGGACACCCAATATATATATATATATATATATATATATATATAAATAATTGTTATACTTGGGAAGGGTCATATTTTTATAATATTTTCTAAAAGATACAGAAGCGAAAACCAACCCCAACCAAACAGTGAGTGTGTTTTGTTATTATTTCTGGCAATATTATAACAATATGACTCTCCCCAAGTATAACAATATATATATATATATATATATATATGATGGCTGCCCCCCCGTTATTGAGTATGGCCATTGCACGATATAACATTATTAACAATTATCAATTAATGCTATCGTGCAATGCCTGTGCGTGAAGATTTTTTTTAATTGAGGAAAGACTGTGCACTGAGCCAATCCCACT
>OZ024755.1:7382320-7387320 GCA_964016885.1 Eledone cirrhosa
TCTTCCCTAGTTCTTATATTCTAGATGTTTCCCTGGATATAGGATTATATATAGTCTTGAGAGGATGTCTATGTTTGCTTACAACTACACGAGCACTGAAATGTATGATACACCCTACCAAGTCATTTTCGATTGCCGATGACGGCTGTAGTATATTTCATACTACAACATAAAGATTTATCCTGCAAAATAAATATATATGTAAATAAATAATCAATGTGTTCAACACAGCAATATGAATTAATAAAAACGAGAAACTAAAATAGAAATTTAAAAGGAAAAATATAATTTCTACATAGGATAAAGCTTATACAGAAAACTGATTAGAGTTTCCAAAGAACAGGTTTACATATAAGTCTTACTTTAAAATGTTAAACATGACAAACTGTGTGTTTGTGACAAATACATAGCGTGACTCCAGTTAGTTTGACACAGATAATATTATACATACATCTATATTGAATATGTGGAGCTGTGTTTGTCCTCTTTGGAACTGTTGCTATGAAATCAATAATGCTAACGGGGAAAAAAAGGTTACGTCAAAATGAGAAATTTCTACGTAAATAATTTTCTATAAGATTTGCACTTCAAAATAATATACAAATAACACATTTATTTATGTGTTCTCTCTCTCTCTCTCTCTCTCTCTCTCTCTCTCTCTCTCTCTCTCTCTCCCATCTCTCTCACTCTCGCTCTCCCATCTCTCCCATCTCTCTCTCGCTCTCCCATCTCTCTCTCTCTTGCTCTCCCCTATCTCTCTCTCTCGCTCTCCCGATCTCTCTCTTGCTCTCCCCCATCTCTCTCTCTCTCTCTCGCTCTCCCCATCTCTCTCTCTCTCTCTCTCTCATCATTATTTTCCACGTGTGAATTTTAGGTTGTCATTGTATATTTCTCTATTTCCAATGTGCTTATATATATGTGGCTATACATACTTCTATATATATATATTTATATATATATATATATATATATATATATATATATATGTGTGTGTATATATGTATGTATATTTGTATATAAGCCAGTAATGTAGACAAAATATTGATGTAAACAGCCACCATGAATATCAATTATTATATATCTACAAGCTATATATACATATGTGTAGGTGTTTACATGCATATACATAAATATTTGTATGTGCATGAATGACTGGATGTATATGTGTTTATAAAAATTGATATAAAATATATACGTGCGTGTGTGAGTGCTCGTATAGCGGTGTGTATCCTTGTATATATAAATGTATGTGTATATAACTTCATTTTAAGACTCTACCTTAAGAAATATTTCCGATATATCAACGTGACATTCAGTTGGCAACGTGTAATCCTACCTTCATATGTAAATGTATATTTCATACTGGAGATATTGCTGTTGAGCTAAAACATAACCCAGATCATTCCTAATCAAAATAATCGATATTTCTATCTGAACTGTTCATTGGAATCAATAATGAATAACAATAACCCTTTCCTGGTGTCCCACAATATCTAGTTTCAAAATATGTTTGAATTAGCGCATGTATGTAATAGAGATGCAGGCATGGGTGTATGGTGAAGGAGAGAGTTTTGCCGAAAGGACAATAAAACATATCAAACAGATAGTGACAGCACTAACACTACGTGTTAAAATAACTGTTTATACTTTTGGCACAAGGCCAGCAATTACCCAGTGCATTACTGGTACTTTATTTTATCGACCCCGTAAGGATGAACGGCAAAGTTAACCTCAGCGGGATTTGAACTCAGAATGGCAAGGGCCGTAATTCTATGCGTCAAAAATTTGGGCTAAGTTTCGTAGAACCCGAGGGGATTTGGAGTGGTGGGGTATATAGGAAAAGGGTGAAATTAGATACTAAAAATAAAAGTGGTGACCGTGCTAATTCGAAGTTTGTAATTTGTACAAATAATATCAATTTTCAACGTGTTGCATTTTTAGCATCTATAATACGTCTATCGATGACAAATCAATTATTTTCCAATTAGAAAATTTGGAATTTCCTCAATCTATGTGTAATCTGTCCGCTTTTGAACAACATTGATTTATTAAGAAGCCCCGTTTTAGCTGACTGAATATTGATGCAACATTTAAATACATATTGATCGGAGACTACACGTATTGATCACTGCTATCAGTCAACCACCATAAACATTTTTTCACAGATCGATATCGATCGCTGGTTCTAATGATCAGCAGTTTTTGCAGGTCAACTATAAATAAGCAAACGTTCTAGTTTGAAATTCCAGATGACTTAGAATCCTAACGTAAAGCTATTAAAGTATGTATAGACGTTAAGGAAGAAAAGAATTTGGTATAAACATTGACTATCTGGTTAAGTTCACATCAGATCCACCAGATGTCCAGTTTAGTCCCACTAGGACACGTGAGTTCTACAATAAGCCTTGCTTTTACTTAAGGTCTGGGTGAAATATAGATGAAAGAAACCACACGGAAGCGAATATATATAAATGTATGTATATACTGCATAGAAATTACTTCCACATGATCAGAACTGCTTCATTCGTTTGAAATAATCAGGAATGTCCTGATGATTTCATTAGAATTAAACAGTTCTGGTCTTGTAGAAGTAATTTCTATATTAAATATATTTGCTTAACCTCTAACGTATTTGACTGTGATTATTTCCCATTCTCCTTCGTGATACCATCTTTATATATATATATATATATTAATTCAAAATATTAACAAAATAGATATTCTATGAGAAAATGAGAAAACGTAATACAAACAATAGAGAGAGTGTGAATAATATATTTTAAGAAATACATGTTCTCAATACTAGGGTATGAATATTGAGTTTTGTCATAAGTTAATCAGTACCTTGATTAAATCTTAACATACCCTGACATGGTAGATGGTTATGTATCATTTTATTTTATCTGATGAGGACGTACTGTTGAACTTAATTCAGTACCTCTGAAATATGTATAATAAAATATAATTGATCACAAGAATATCTATTTTGTTAATATTTTGAATTAAAATTAATAACTCTGGAAAATTATTTAACTGTAGAGTGCTTCCAATCTATTGTAAAACTCATTCTTTGATGTATTCATTGAATCTTGTTTAACTCTTATATATATATATATATATATATTTATATATATATATATATATATATTTATATATATATATATATATATATATAAATATATATATATATTCTCCAGCCAAATTTTGAGTAAGAAAGATGGAAGAAAACCTACTCGAAAATATGATTTGAATTTTAAATCTTTAAATTTTAGTTTTTAACTCCTATTAATTCTTTTTAATTTTTATTTCAATACTCAACATGTGATAAGATATTTTTTTAATAATACATTGAAACCGGTAATACTTTATATACTTTATATACTTTATATATATTATATACTTTATATACATTATAAAACTTTTTTTTAAAAAGAATTGTCCCTCTCATTTTTTCAATAATGTTATCTTTTCAATAATATCACTTTGACGAATCAAGGAAACGTTAAAAAAAGAAAAACAGACCCTTAAATGTATTTTCCGTGCTATTTCCAACTTCACCTTTTCTCTATATCCACTGTTTTGTGTGTGTGTGGAACACCTTTGATCATAACTACTTTTCACCAGTGCCAAATTACTTGAGCTACTACTACTACTCTGTACGTGCTTAGCTGTCTGTTTCAAAATATTTGGTCCACAATTATAACCAACATCTGTAGTGTCTGTTGACAAGATATTTATAATAACCAACAACTGTAGAATGTCTGGTGATAAGATATTTATGAATTACTAACATCTGTAGAGAAACTGTTGGCAAGATATGTATATATTTCTTACATATATAGTGTCTGTTGACAAGATATGTATATATTTCTTACATATATAGTGTCTGTTGACAAAATATTTATATATTTCTTACATATATAGTGTCTGTTGACAAGATATGTATATATTTCTTACATATATAGCGTCTGTTGACAAAATATGTATATATTTCTTACATATATAGTGTCTGTTGACAAGACAGGTATATATTTCTTACATATATAGTGTCTGTTGACAAGATATGTATATATTTCTTACATATATAGTGTCTGTTGACAAGACAGGTATATATTTCTTACATATATAGTGTCTGTTGACAAAATATGTATATATTTCTTACATATATAGTGTCTGTTGACAAGATATGTATATATTTCTTACATATATAGTGTCTGTTGACAAGATATTTATATATTTCTTACATATATAGTGTCTGTTGACAAGATATTTATATATTTCTTACATATATAGTGTCTGTTGACAAGATATGTATATATTTCTTACATATATAGTGTCTGTTGACAAGATATTTATATATTTCTTACATATATAGTGTCTGTTGACAAGATATTTATATATTTCTTACATATATAGTGTCTGTTGACAAGATAAGAATATATGTCTTACATATATAGTGTCTGTTGACAAGATATGTATATATTTCTTACATATATAGTGTCTGTTGACAAGATATTTATATATTTCTTACATATATAGTGTCTGTTGACAAGATAGATATATATTTCTTACATATATAGTGTCTGTTGACAAGATAGATATATATTTCTTACATATATAGTGTCTGTTGACAAGATAGATATATATTTCTTACATATATAGTGTCTGTTGACAAGATAGATATATATTTCTTACATATATAGTGTCTGTTGACAAGATAGATATATATTTCTTACATATATAGTGTCTGTTGACAAGATAGATATACATTTCTTACATCTATAGTGTCTGTTGACAAGATATGTATATATTTCTTACATATATAGTGTCTGTTGACAAGATATGTATATATTTCTTTCATATATAGTGTCTGTTGACAAGATAGATATATATATAGTGTCTATTGAAAAAATATTTATATATTTCTTATATCTGTAGTGTCTGTTGACAAGATAAGTATATATTTCTTGCTAATCCAATACTTCTATTGTTGATATCAT
>OZ024755.1:7399820-7407320 GCA_964016885.1 Eledone cirrhosa
TCCGCCAAATCTATCAAAGACTAGGGGAGGGGGGAGTGGGGGTACTAAGGCTACATGGGGCCAAAGGGCAGCCTCGGGTGGGCGAGAAAAGACGCCGACAAAGGAGAAGAGCTGGGGTAGAAGGACAAAGGAGAGAGGGGGGAAGGAAATAAAGGATGCGATAAAAGAATACAAAGAAGATCTTACGTCTTCCTTGGCAAGCAGGGGTTACCCATTGCAAAATCGGCAACTGGGGTGTTATAGCCCTAGTCTACCCCCCCGGGTCATTATGGGGTTTGAGGGCGAGGTAAGTCCTACGCAATCTATGTTTACATGCAGTAACCAGTTCATCTTTCTTGTTTAGGAGTTGGTCCGTCGAAAACAGCATTTGTAAAGTTTCCTCCGAGCATAAATTGCACGGACGGCGTCCTCCCGTGTAAGAATTGGCTCTGGACAGTAATCTCCAAGTGAGATCATAGGTGATGTTGTTGTCCTTGAGGTCCCATATGTGGCCCGAAAGTGTAGTGGCGTGACGCCGGGCCGGGTTTCGGAAGGTATGTCTATGTTGGTATAGCCGGGTCTTGAAGTCACATGCGGTAAGTCCTATATAGGCTTTGTTGGAGGTATCCGTCCTCACGTTGCACTGGTAGATCACATTACGGTCTCTGCATCTATTGTCGAGTGGGCAAATAGATCTATCCGGGCAGTTACACCTCCTGGTCGGTTCTCCACTGCTATTTAGGTTATTTCTGCCATCGGGGTTGAGTTTTTTGTTGTTAGAGGAGACGATGTTTTGTGCGAAGTTTGGTGTAGTGCTGTAAGAGAGTTTGATGGTATTTTTGTTAATTATGTTGTGGTAGCGGTGTTGTAATGGGAAGTGTTTTTCAATGAGCCTAAAGAATAGTTTCCCGATGGGAGTAGTCACCTCTGCGTTGTGGGGAGGATTGAACCATGTTACCCCCACTCCCCCCTCCCCTAGTCTTTGATAGATTTGGCGGACTCCGCCCTTTATAGCAGTTGGCTTAGACCCCGGATACTTGCCCCCCTTTTCCGACCGCTCCCACTATTCTCTGTGCCCTCTATATTTCTTAGTGGCACTTATGCCTTATTTTTTCGTTTCAGTATTTCTTGCTTCGCTTTTCTTCTGGGCGGGGTGGATTCTGAACTTATTTCTCCGTATTCTACCTTTATTTCGTACGAACTTTCATGTAGCTTGTTTTAGATCTTTTAGAGTTAGCATTAGTATATATTTTTCCCGGGACTCAGAATTATTATGTCGTACAAGTTCACTTTGCTGCACTGGGTCGTTGCTGGCCCGGGATGGAAACCTTTATTGTTTATTTCGTGGTAGTCTCTTTAGTATTTTGGCCCCTTTTGTTGACCAGTCACCGTATCATTTACGTACTTATACCTCTTAAAAGGGTCCTTGCCTAATTCGTCCCACCTAGTTCTTTTACTTATTTCCTTATTTATTTATTTATTTATTTATTTACTTCTTTCTTTCTTTCTTTATTTTATTCTCGCCTAACAATAGCCTGACACCTAGGTCGTAGAATTTAATTTTTTCTTTACACTTATTTGCTTTTCTTCACTCTCAGTATTTTTTCTTTCCTATTTTTACCCCCCATTGTTCTACCTACCGTTCCGACTTCCTCCCCCTCCCCCTCCCCTGTATCTTCTTTGACCTCATGCCCAGCTGTAGCTGGCACTACCAACGCTTGATTGGGTCTACTCCACCCCCTCCCCTCTTTCTCCTACTGGCAGGTTTAGCCACCATCTCCCCTACTAATTTGCAACCACAGAATTACTACTGATTTTTGACAATCACTTTGACCATATATGGAATTACCCCTTGAGAAGATCGGCTATTTAAATACCAGGATAAATGTTCATTTAGTCCAGAATTAGCCGTCGAAACGGCTTGAGCTCAGCTGTCGGGGTCTTACTGGTTCCTATATATATATATATATATTTATATATGTATATATATATATATATTTATATATGTATATATATATATATATATTTATATATGTATATATATATATATATATTTATATATGTATATATATATATATATTTATATATGTATATATATATATATATTTATATATGTATATATATATATTTGTATATATATATATTTATATATGTATATATATATATTTGTATATATATATATTTATATATGTATATATATATATATGTACATATATATATATATATATGTACATATATATATATATATATTTATATATGTATATATATATATATATTTATATATGTATATATATATATATATATATATATATATATATTTATATATGTATATATATATTTATATATATATATGTATATATGTATATTTATATATATATATTTATATATGTATATTTATATATATATATTTATATATGTATATATATATTTATATATTTATATATGTATATATATATATATATATTTATATATGTATATATATATATATATTTATATATGTATATATATATTTATATATTTATATATGTATATATATATATATATATTTATATATGTATATATATATATATATATTTATATATGTATATATATATATATATTTATATATGTATATATATATATATATTTATATATGTATATATATATATATATATTTATATATGTATATATATATATATATATTTATATATGTATATATATATATATATATTTATATATGTATATATATATATATATATTTATATATGTATATATATATATATATATTTATATATGTATATATATATATATATATTTATATATGTATATATATATATATATATTTATATATGTATATATATATATATATATTTATATATGTATATATATATATATATATATATATAATATATAAGAATATATAAATATATACATGTCTAAATTATATGTTGTATTATATATGCAAGAATGTGTATGTAGGCTACAAATAAAAGGAAATTAGAAAAGAAAAATTGCCGCAATAAATGAATAAAGAAGAAAATGGTGAATATGTTCAAGTTTGTGTGAAATTGTCTGAAATTGTACGGTTTGCTGGGTTGAAAGTGGATTTCAGATAGGAAGCAATGAGAAAATGTATTGATTTCCAATCTCATGTGTTTTGGAATAACTGAAGTGTAAAGAAAAGACGGTATCGCTGGATTTCCTGTTGTTTATACAAGTGGAAATCTAGCAGGTTCTACGGTAGTTTTTCACGTGGATTGACGTAACCATATGGAGGAGAGAAAAGAAATAACGAAACACGTGGTGCGGTGTCCACCAAAGAATATATTTTGTCTTGAAATAATTTTTGCCATACATTCTAAATTTCATTACTTATATTATATAACATAATACAATATATATATATATATATATATATATATATATATATATATATATATATATATATGAAAATGTTTCAGACCCCGACGGCAGAGCTCAAGCCGTTTCGACGGCTATTTCTGGACTGAGTTAATATATAACAAGCATACTATGTTAATATATGACAAGTATAATATATATCTATGTATTTATATGTACATACCTTTATATATGTATATATATATATGTATATATATATATATACATATTTGTATATATATACATATTTGTATATATATACATATTTATATATATACATATATATATGTATATACATATTTGTATATATATATACATATATATATATATATAAATATATATACATATTTGTATATATATATATATATATATATACATATTTGTATATATATATACATATATATATATATAAATATATATACATATTTGTATATATATACATATATATATATACATATTTGTATATATATACATATATATATATATACATATTTGTATATATATACATATATATATATACATATTTGTATATATATATACATATATATATATACATATTTGTATATATATACATATATATATATACATATTTGTATATATATATACATATATATATATACATATTTGTATATATATATATATATATATATATATATATATATATATATATATATAAACATAATGTATACATAAAAGCGTGTGAGTGTCTGTGTATATGTGTGTGTGTTATACAAGTATAAGTGATTAAAGTATAAACAAGAAATATATTTTAAAAATAAGAAAGACTTTCATGTAGACGATCAAATTAAAGTTATTTCTTCCGATAATATTCTGTCTTACTTATTGTTTGGAGAATAACATCTACGTTGGCCACTTGAAATTGATTTTTCTCTTTAATCAATAACGTAACCCTGTTGGAAGAACTGGAAAAAAAAACGATGTCTCGATTTTTTTCATATTTTTATTTTTATTTAAAATAAAATTTCCGGATGACTGTGTAAGTATGTGGTTAACATGATATCGAATATGTAAAATATATACTGTTTTCTTTTCTCTACTTGTGTCTGATAGATATTTATATTTTCTGTAGTTGTTGTTTTTGTTTTTGATCTTGTAATGTTTTCTTTCTATAAGATTCTCGATAGTTCTGAATATTCTCCGCTATTCGGCCATTTTAAATCGTTTAAGTTCTGTCTTTGTTTCACTTTCGATTTAATATTGTTTCATTATTTATTTCGTTGTTTTGTACACCTATTTATATGCTTTCTGAAACAACCAAAATCGAGTTGAGCAAACCAGTGCATTTTCTTGTTATTTGGTCATAAATACAGTAGGTATATGGTCTTTTATATGACCGTATATAAACAGATCAACTCGTGGTGTGAGTAGGTTATGCCTGGAAGGAAGGTTGGCTAGTAAGAGAAGCATAGGCCGGCAGCCAAAACGATGGCTAGTCAATTCATGCACTGGACTTGATCTTTGCTCTTTGAACTCTGTTGCTGGTGATCGAACTTTGTGGAGAGAGATATCACATGTTAATGCGCAGTCTGCAACTGGCGGAGTTTAGCGTTAGAAGAGGAACAGCAGGTATGGCTGTCTGGTTGGGCAACTTCATTCGTACATATGTGGGTTTTGGTTTAACCACAGTAGTGTCTCTTAAGTCAACTCTCTTAAAACCTCATATAGGGTCGATCAAAGCCAGAGAGTAAAAGTTTGGTAAAAGGTAACTGTATACAGACACGTTGTATCTTATGCCAACATTGTCTGTTTGCTACTTTCTGTGTTTAGCTCTCTGTCTCTCCCCACTCTCTTGTTCTTAGTGTGTGCATGTATATATATATTCCAAAGGTACATTCGGAACTTGCGAGACAATGGGGGCAGGAGATAACCATGCACGTGTATTTACAGGAGGTTCAAAAATCCTGTGCCTTTTACCTCCATATTATCCTTAATTTTTCTACATCCACTGTTTAGAGTTGTGACTATTCAGAAGATACAAGATGCTGTGATGTCAGCGTTTTTAAGCATGCACGTATTAAAGTAATTTTCTCTGAGCTGAAATATGCCGTAGTAACTCAGATGTAGGATGTTCCCACTCGGTATATCTTTGTAAGTCTGTATAACTGAATGAGTCATTATTGTATATTGTAATGCAGAAAATGTTTTATTTATTTATGACTAACTTATGTTGCTTTTATTTGGCAGTTCAAATCAGCTTTACGAAGGCCTGTAGTTGCAGAAGTATCAATTCTTGAGTTAGCAGATAAACTGAATAACCACACCAAGTTCAATTCATACACAAATCCAATCGATATAGCAACAATTATTGATCTACTCGGCATGCTGGTCGAGACACAGGTTTGTATATACATTTTCACTTAATAATTCTAACTTTTATTGTTTTCCATGTGTTAATTATAAGTAATAATTAGAGATTTACATCTAGACACTATTTTCTGGAATGTTCAAAGTGTAGCATTATATTTGAGCTGTTTTCATTTCTAGCGTTATGTATATTAGTTCTATATTTTGTTTTTACCGACATCAACCCCGATCAAGACATTCTATTCAGGACCATCACGTCTTTTTACAGCATCTAGGTAACATTAATTATACGACTCTCTCTATTTTGAAACGGTAGGGTGTAATTGATATATAACATGCAAATTACTACTAGAGGTATCTACGGTGAGATTAGATTATTTCAAGTGTCCAAGTCCATCTTCAGCTATAGATTGTAGACTGTTTCAGATGTTGGAAATGGTGGTGAATTCGACAGAAGAATCTGTTGGAAATCAATTTAGTACTTTTAATATATGAGACAACGTAGATTTCTTTTCGTCACATTGAAAGCTTAATAAAACAATCTGAAAATGAAGGAATGAAATAAGAGCAGATCAGTGTAAGTATACTTAAGTCACGATGTCTTCTGTAATTTATCATACGGCTATTCCTCCACACATTCTCAGTCGTTTTCAAACATATATTAATGTTTTCTTATTGAGCTTTTTATTGTCCATTATAAGGTGTATATTAGCGTTTTCAATACAGGATTTATTGCTCATGTTAAGAAATATATTACTCTTTTCCTGTAGAGTTGGCAGAAATCAATATAGTGTCATGTCGCTTGCAATCACCACGCGGGTAATTAAATCTATATATCATACAGTTGGAGTAACATACATACACACACACGCACGCACACACGCACACACACACACACACACACACACACACACACACACACACACACACACACACACACACACACACACACACACACACACACACACACACACACACACACACACACACACACACACACACACACACACACACACACACACACACACACACACACACACACATAAACGGAACAAGTAGAACGAGAGAAGTAAGTTTGAAGAAGCAACGGAGGATTGAACGTGAGATAATTGATAAAAGAGTGAACAAAAGGTGAAAAGTAAAGACGTGTGGAAGCAAATATTTGCATAGAAATATAAGAAGTGTGTACGAAGCATTCACACACACATATTATATATATATATATATATATATATATATATATATATAATCAGTGAATGCATTTAAAGCAATAAAGCCTGACCTACAGAAAGTTACTTATGACATAATCGTAATGACTTACAAAGGCAGCAACAACGAGTATTTGTAGAAAACAAAGTACCGAAAGACATACTAGATAGAATCACGTCTGACACCATCCTAACTATTTAGCCTATCTGGGTAGGTAATATATTTATAGATTTCGAAAGGATTTGAACTCAGGGCGCTGAGAGTTGGAGTACATACCACGAAACATTTTAATCCGACGCTCTTACAACTCTGCTATCTCTTCACATGCACATACTCATATACATATACCACACATACTTATACACACACACCCGTATATATCCACCCACCCATACATACACACACGCACGCAATCTCCCTTTCTATCTCACTCACTCATACACATAACGTGTTATCCGCTTATTACTAAACGCTCCGTTTCTAAACAATCTACTTTATAAGGTTGTCAATCACGGTAGTAGATCGAATCCTTATCGAAATTTACAGATAAGAGCGCTTATTAAACTAACTCAGTGGAATATCAAATAAGCTCACCATCGTTGTATTTCG
>OZ024755.1:7412320-7512320 GCA_964016885.1 Eledone cirrhosa
CGTCAACGAAAGCCCCATACACTACATAAAGAAGAACGAGGCAGCGATCAGGCCTACCGTAGCAGTAAGTTTCTGTGAAAGTGTAAAAGGGATAGCGACAGTAAGAAATAAACACTTCGCCCGGATGGAATCTGGTATTGTGGATCAGCGACTGCAAGAAAAACATCCCCTTGAACAGTATCATCATCCGCGACAAAGCACGGAGATTATACCAGCATTTCGATAGAGGTCACGGAGCAGAAGGCACCGAAGAACCGCAACCAGGACCATCGACAACACCGGGGTTCGAAGGTTTTCAAAACCAGCAAGGGGTGGTTTGACCGTTTCCAGAATAATCTTAATAATTAAAAACATACACGCCGACTATAAATCTAAAACTCACCACATCATGTTTGACAATTTGTTCGGCTGAACTGGCTGATACGTAATGATTTGCTATTCTAAATGAATTAGAGGTGGTCACCTCACCAAACATTTCTCATATATATATATATATATATATATATATATATATATATATATATATATAAATAATAATAAATGTGAAGACTAAAATCCAAAGAGGGCTCAATAAGGATAAATATATATCAAATATATAAGAACCCTAGAGCAAATATTTATTAAAATAACAGGTTAAAGTTTAAGCAAAGAATCGCTGCTTCCACCCTTAACGTTAAGGGTGAAAGCAAAGAATAGCTATTCTTTGCTTAAACTTTAATCTGTTATTTTAATATATATATATATATATATATATATATATACTTTCATAATGTTACATATAAAAGAAAATATATTTCCATCGCAACTTTTTTTTATGATTCTCAGAAGAGTAAGGTGTTTGCCAAATTAATTTAATTGCGTGAGACGTTTAAAGTAGCTTGGTAAATCACTAAAGAGATGAAAGGGTTATGTGATTGTTTTGTTTGGTAAGGCGAGACCAGGTAATAATGTTTTTTATTGACTATCGCAGAGTGTTGCTAATTATTTTAATGGCGAAATCTCAACTGATTGATTCAATTTTATTCCTAGTAATTATTTTTGTAAAAACGTTTCTAGCATGATAATTAATCCGAAATTTTAATCATCTGAGAAAATTACAATAAAGCATTGAGTTATACCCGTCACGATTTGTGACCATCAGCACCACCTACAGACCTTTCAGTGTTCAACTAATTTGTTAAATGTTTAGTTCTAAGACTTTGAACAAAGACATATCAGTAGGGGTTAAACTGTTTTATTTTTAATAGTTTGTTCTGTTGGAAGAGGCGTACCCATAGCCTTCACAGGCCCTCAGAGATTGTTGAGAACAATGCTGATGTTCATCTCAAAGCACAAGTCAGATTCAGTAAGAGGAGCAGCGAAAAGAGAGGGAATACCAGAGAGGTTGACTTTCAAGAGAAGAAATAATTGATACTAGGAAGAGAGGTTTAACATAGTATTTGTGAATATAGTAAGAGGAATAAGCGATTCACGTGAGATTTGATAGAGATTGTAGAGGCCGTTGTAAGAGCTGCAGAAAATATAGGAATACACAACACCCCTGTAGTCTTGTTGAACGACTCCCTGCCAACCTGTTTCATAGCCAATGTTAAATGGAGTCAGGGATGTTAAACACATATACATACACACACATACTCACACATACTCAGAAAGATAGAAAAGAATTGAAACAGTACTTTACTTGTCGGGTAAACTTAATCCGTTGCTCGGTTTAACACCACCACTTGGCTCTTGGGTGTGTGTCTTTAGCAGACATCAAGCTGTTGCAAATACTTGAAATAGAGTTAGGGTTTCTAGTTTGAATATACCTTCTTCCATTCAACAAGTTTCTAAGTTTCTAAAAAGAAAATTACGGTTAAGGGCACTGCTCTTCAATCCCTAATTAAACTGCAAAGAAATATTGATCCCGAGGAGATGGGAACGCAAAAAGCAAAGAACCAGAACTAATACTGCAAGGCATCTGTCCACGGCGCTCTAACATTTCTACCAATCGAATGCCTTACAAAGTATGTATTACTGGTGTTCAAATTGATTTTTCCCCATATTTCATTTGTATTACATTATTATTAGATTTACTCTCAGCTATTCGCTAGCTATATTTAAACTCTATTAATATTCATTAAACATGATGTACTCTTTAGCATATGCCGTCAACTTACAAACATATATGGCCTTTAATAATCTGTATTTTCTGACTACTTGGATGTCTGTTAAAAATACTGCAATATTTATAGTATATTCCCCCTTCCTATACATTGGATGTGCTAAAAACATTTGATTATATTTTTCTGTTTTGTTTATATATCGCTTTTAGTTCTTCGTGGATTTTTTCCCTCTCCTCTCTCCAATAATAATTTTCTGCTTGTGTAAGTAGCTTTTAAACCTGTTGCAATTTTGAATAATTTACAAGCTTTGTGGACCGGGTTTTTTTTCTTTTCCATCTTTTCATTGTAATCATCTCTCACCCACGTCCTAAATGTTATACCAGCAGATTTTAAAAGGGATGCAATATTCATACAATTTATACCTAAAGTTATTTCCGGTTTTTTTTTTGTTTATTCCATTGAAGTTACTGTTATAGTTTTTTTCTCCCAACGAAAGCCACCATCTTCAGCTCTGACTATTTTACCTTTAATGACACATTCATTCAAGCATTAACTTTGTTAGCATTAAATTATTTAGGTTACTGTTCAATAAATATTTTCCTTTTGTGTATGATAGAAAAATGTGATGATCTCATAAGAATTCTTACACCTTAAAGAAAACGCCTCGCATTAATTCACATTCAGTGATTATATAGCCTTTGAAAGGAGGAGTTGATGCCATCAGACGGTGTAGTATTGGCCAAGTCACTGTCCATGTATGCTGGCTTCCAGCTTGTAAAACCACACTTGCTCTATAAACAAAACGAGGCTCGTTCTGCAGCTTTTCCTCTCCTACAAGCTACTGATGTTTCTCTACCTGTCATTCTATTTATTATAAGCATTCTTCATGCTGGCTCTGCGGTAGCCAATGAAACCTTTATTTAAAGATTCTAGATTTCATTTCCTAATTTTTGTAAAGTATCACATTTTATTTAAAAGAATAAAAAAAATAAAAATTAAAGTCACTTTCAAATACAATACCTACATTTTGAATGAGTTTTAAAACGTGTAGATCTGATTGGTGCTTAATTGTACTCCTGTCAGCGTTCACACAAGATAGCTTAAGCCATCTTCGGCACTTTCAAATACAATACCTACATTTTGAATGTTTTAAAACGTGTAGATCTGATTGGTGCTTAATTGTACCCCTGTCAGCGTTCACACAAGATAGCTTAAGCCATCTTCGGTTAGTGCCTCCGAAGCATCACGAACATAGGTCTTCGTGCACTGTGCTCAAAGATGTCCGATGTAGATATTATCAGCCAGCATGATTCCAGCGAGGTGGGGAGGGTCTTAATATACGCGAAACATAATCAAGCCATTCCTCTTTATCAACTTTGCTTTGCCATTTAAGCCCACACTCTCGAGATAGGCTCTGGCGCTACAGCATCGATGATGAATTCACTCGTGTGTGACGTCGTAGGTAACGAAACCAACGGAGACACATTTTGAGTACGAGTTGGTGGAGTGAATCGACATGGCAGCCGTGACGACTTTCTCAGTTATTTGAAATCTATTGTGTGACGATAGAGGGTTTGGTGATGGCGAAAGTGATAAGAAAAATTCCACCATGTGTAAATTCATCGCTCCTACTGACAATATCCCGTAGCCATAGATAATTATAGTGCAAAAACTTGTGAGATATCACACGATCCCATTTGTAAGTGATGGTGGGGATGGTGTGAGCGACGTTTTTGGTATTTAATCTCCCAGTTGTGATCACGTTTCCAAAATTGTTTCATATCATAACAGTAGCTATTTTACACCGTTTATGTCGCTTAGATCGTTAATAATGTTTTGAAGTGCTTTTTGTTGTTTTTGTTGTTAGAGCGGTCGTTGGCCTCGTCAGAAAGTAAATACGGACATAACATCAATTGTTGTACGTTAGTGATTGAGAATTATCAAAGAGAAAATACAATCGTTTTATGTTAAACATAGCATTAACATTGGCAAACTATTTAAGTGGCGTGGTTTTACAACACTGACATAACACGGATACACATACACACACAGACACACGCACACACTCGGTGAATCACACATACACAGAGTAGTAGTAGTAATACTAATTTGTAAGTCTGAGTTTGGTCAGTGGTATCCCGCCGTAGTCCTCGAATAACCTCATGAAGGTGAAGGGAAGAGAGACGAAAGGGGAACAAGAAAAAGACTAAGGTAGTAGAAGGAAGAAATAAAGGAAGAATAAAAAAGAAGCTAGTAGAAGCAAAAAGGAAGAAGTTAGGAACAGAAACCTGGGTGGGTAGTGAGAAGGTAAAAGACCAACAACCAGTCAGTTCTTTTGATTCCATTAGTTTTAATCATGGAACTGGAATAATGCCTTGTTGACAGAAGCCAACACAATAACAGTGTTTAAAAAAACAATATCCACTTCTATCAATTAGATGCAAATATATTCACAGATAACTATCATTTTGTTTTTACCAAACAAACACATTCTTTCACTTTTCATTTTTGTTAACATTGTTTACGATCATTGGACTGCGGCCATGCTAGAGCGCCGCATTGAAGAGATATAATCGATTAGATCGACACTAATATTAATATTTCTTCAGGTCTGGTACTTATCTGATCGGTCGTTTTTTGTCGAACCGCTATGTTACGGAAGATGAACATGTACACACACGCACGCACGCACACACGCATACATTATATATATATATATACACACATACACACACAAATGTATATATAGACGGGCTTCAGTATAGTTTACGTTTACCACATTTCATTTACAAGCATTTTAGTCGAAACACAAAAGTGATCATTCACAGTCAGAAAAACACACAAATATACGATCGATTTTTGCATAGTTTTCGTCTATTAAACTTTACTCACAAGGTTTTGGTTGACCCGAGGCTACCATAAGATACACTTGCTCAAAGTGTCACTCAGTGGGACTGAACCTAGACCCACGTACAATATGTTTAAGTTGCTAAGGTGAGAAATGGCTATATATGTACTGTACTGGCACTCCGTCGGTTACGACGACGAGTGTTCCAATTGGAATCAATGGAACAGCCTGCTCGTGAACTTAACATGCAAGTGGCTGAGCAGTCAACAGACACACGTACCCATAACATAGTTCTCAGGGAGATTGTGTGACACAGAATGTGACATGGCTGGCCCTTCGAATTATAAGTAGAACTCATTTTTTGCCAGCTAAGTCGACTAGAGCAACGTGAAATAAAGAGTCTAGCTCAAGGACACAACGCACCACCGGGAATCGAAATCACGATCTTACGACTGTGAGCTGAATACCCTACACCTTCACATGTCCATATATAGTACAATACATATATACCATAAATATTCGCAGTCATACACAGAACCACACATGTACGACGGGCTTCCACAGAGTTTCCTTCTATCAATTTTCACTCATATAGCATTTGTTAAAACAGTGGATTGAACTTGAAACCACTTTGTAGCGAAATGAACTTCTGAACCACTCAGCCTATCTTAGCCTGCGACGAATGGAAATTATTGCAAAAATTATTTTATTTTTAAATGTGAATGCGAGCTCTTGCTAAAGTTTTCATAAAGTAGAATCAAAATTTAATTATAAAGACGAATTCTTTGCATAGAAAATGTATTTTTATTTTGAAAATAATTTGTGTTAAATTGAAATTTCTTTTTATAACGGATTAAATGGAGTCTAGCAGCCAATATTCCATCTGATGTCTAATATGGTTTCTATTTTGAAAACAAATTATCACCGATATCAATCACCCTCATCGTCACCACCATTCTCGTCGTCGCTCGCCATTATCCTCTCCAATACCATCATCATCATCACCACCGTCATCATCAATATCGTCACTACCATCATCATCGTCACTATCATCACCACCCACCACTATTATGACCACCAACATCATTATAATCACCATCACCACTAACACCACAATCATCCCTGCCATTATCGTCACCAGTAGACTAAATAATTCTATGCAATAATGTAAAGGTTAAAGCTATTTTTTTTATATTGTTTATAAATAATTTCAGCAGCCCCAGTTATCTAAGACAGGAGGTGTAAGACATGTCATTAAATATTAACAGATTGTGTGATAAGACCTATGGCAGGGTTGTCTAAGACTTGAGGTGTAAGATATGTTATTAACGATTTGCAACAGTTGCTGTGATGAGACTTATAGTAAGGTTGTCTACGGCTTGAGGTGTAAGATATGTTATTAATGATTTGCAACAGTTGCTGTGATGAGACCTGTGGTAGGGTTGTCTAAGATTTGAGGTGTAAGATGTTATTAACGATTTGCAGCTGTTGATGCGATGAGACTTATAGTAGGGTTGTCTACGACTTGAGGTGTAAGATATGTTATTAAAGATTAACAACTGTTGCTGTGATGAGACCTATAGTAAGGTCATCTTTGACTGAAGGTATAAGATATATCAGAGATTTACAACACTTACTCTGGTGGTAGAGTCTTCATGGAACCTGAGAACTTACATGGTACTAATAGTCTTTGTTGTGAAGGAACAGAATTGCATGCGTACAGACACAGAAAAGAAAAGAAATCCCAATATTTTTGTTACAGTATAATAGATAAACCTTTGTAATATACTCGCATATTGCAGTAGATAGCCACTTTCAGCAAAACATGTATGTACGTACGTATGTATGTATAAAAAACACACGGTGTTGCATAAATGCATAAAGATTGTGTCCCACAGGGTGTCCCACAGGGTGACCCCAACCACCAGTCCTGTAGAAAGCACAACTCTCTTCTGTTGCCTGTGTCGTAAACCATGCAGATCTATAGCTGATCTACAGTCATCTACGACGTCATGGACACAGATGGGATGGTAATGAAGAATCAACAAGAGACATCAATCGTCTGTGAAGACACTGTAATCCTCATATATACGTACGTGCATGTATGTATGTAGATAAATTTGAGCGTAAAATGACCAAATGGTTGAAATGTTTACTTCACAATCATTACATCCCCAGTTTTAAACCAGAGCATGGCATTTTGAACAAGGGCCATCTAGTATAGACTCGAGTCGATTCATGTCTTGTGTGTATAACTAGATATAAGGAAACTGTTTGGAAGCTCGTCGGATAGACTACCTATACTGTAAATCAAAGAGCCTTGTCACATACTGTGGCATGCTGAATCTCCCGTAATCTCGGAATTACGTGTTCAGGCTATACGCATCTGTAGGATGCTCAGGCACTTACATATTAATTTCGGAAGAAGCCTGTTCCGTTGTTCGAATAAATGTATCACTCGTCATCGGAAACAACGGATGTCCATTCTATTCCATATATATATATATATATATATATATATATATATATATTCGTACATTTGTATACATCTCTCTCTCTCTATATATATATATATATATTTTTTTTTTCCTTCATTTTAATTTTTTCCTCTTCATTTTAACCGCCCCCCCCCCCCCACTTTCTAATGTATTTCCACCACTAGCCCTCACACCCTCTCGGAACTTTTTTTCCTTCCCACCTTTCTCCTGATGAAGGGCTTATGTCCAAAACGTCGTCCCCCATTCCCCACTCTCAAGCGTGAACCTAATACCAACACTGTTTGTTCTTTGTTATTGTTTTTGTGTTTTACTTATATATATATATAATATTTATTGTCATTGTTACTATTCATTCGTATAAACGATTTCCTATTAATTTCCACACTAAGTAAATATATACTTTTATTTATTTTCAAGGAAGATTTGTATATCAGCTGTCTTAAAATATAAGAGATGAAAATAATAAAAAATAATAATCCTTACACTTGACATATCTTTCAGAAAATAAATCAATTCCTTATCAAAAGAAACCACTTCTAGTCAAGTCTGAGATTTATTGTTAACCAAAGTAGGAATGTGTAACTAATGCCAGAATACGTAGTCTAGCGTCTTTAAATTCACGAGATATCACATAGTATGTATGTATGGTCGCGTAACTCCTGATAGTCGTAGGGACGCCGTATTGACATACAGCGTTTCTTGGGCATTTTAAGGAGCCCATCCTTCTCCAGGCCTGAGTACAGAAGATTCCTTCCAGAGAAAGATAGAAAGTGAGAGAGAGAGAGGAAATGAGAAAGAGATATAGAGAAAGAATCGACCCCAGTACTAGACTGGTACTCTTATTTTATTGACATCGAAAGGATGAAAGGCGAAGTTGACCTCGGTGGAATTTAAACTCAAAGAGCAGAGAACCGGAACGAATACCATAAAGCATTCTATCCGACGTTCTAACGACTCTGCCAATTCACCAAATATTACATAGAATGTCTGTATATCTTTAAATAAAGGTTTTCTTCTGCTTTGAAATGACGGTGAATTAGCAAGGTGGCCCTCTTTGCTTTACGTTCAAATCCCGCAGAAATAAATTTTGCATTTCATTCTACCAATGCCAACAAACAAAGTCCGAGACGAGGGGCTGGATTGGTATTGGTAGAATACTTAAAAGGTCTGACGAGATGGTTTGCAGTATTTATCATGCTATCCAGGGGTTGGTGGTGGATTGGCAAAATGTTTAAAGGGTCTGACGAGGTTCTTTTCTGTATTGATATTGCCTTCATACTTACGGTGTCAGTTAATCAAGTACCAGTGAAAGGATCGGTGGATAGATATTACTGTGAAAAGTTCCATAAAGAATAGCCCAGCGGTGGATAGGCAGTTTTGTTAAAGGGTCAATTAAAATACAGACCAGAATTGTTAAGGGGTCTGATTAGAGGATTTGCGGTATCAGTTCTTGCTCTGTACGTTCTCCGTTCAAATCTAATCTAGTATTGTAAGACAAGCTGTGGCGACCACCAGATAGTTTAATTGGTTTTCTTTCTTTTCTTTCCTTTTTCTCTTCTTTCCTTTTTCTCTTCTTTCTTTTCCTTTCTTAGTTTTCCTTTTTTCTTTTCCTTCCTTTCTTTCTTTTTTTTCCTCTTTTTTCTCCTATCTCTCTCTTTGGAAGGAAAAAATCGGTGGTGATCGAACCTAGAGAAGTTTTCCCGAGACGCCGTATATCACGAAAGCGCCCCCTTATGTCTCCATTAGTAGATAATGACTCAAACCAGAAATATATTAGGGTATAAATATCTGAATTCTGTGAAAATGTTTAAAATAATCTCATTTCACGCTATAGCAACACGTTATATTTTATAGTTTTTCTAATAAAGTTGTAGTCAATATATTTATTAAATGTAGCTTATGTAACAAGAACACGCGACTCTATTCTGTTTTCTATCTCTTCTCTAACGAAGTTAATGATCCAGGTACAGCTATTTAATATTTTAATACCTTATCGTACGATCTATGAGTTTTAAATGTCAGCAATAAATTCCCAATTGTTTACTTTTTATGAGAGTTATGAATTTTATTGAACAATATATAAAGAATATAATTAACAAGCTTAACAAAAGTTGGAGAGATAGAAAAAATAAAAGTGGTGTGTGGATTGGAAACAAAAAGAAAAACTGTATTATAGGGTGGACGGTATTATCTAAGCTGTTGCACTTCCTCTTACATGATAGCAAACGCCTTGTCACAGAGAAATGCCAGTGATTACTTCAGCGTCAGCCATTCCTCTTCAATGGTCTCCTAATTTTTGGCGTGAAGCCCACGTTCCTATTTGGTAGATAAAATTGGCAGTTGGGGGGACAAAGGTTGCCAGAAATCTCAACTCTGACCGGTGCAAAGAGAAAATGGTGAGTCAATATTTGATATTTAGTTATCTTCTTCTCTGTAGCAGTCTGGTGACGAAGGGCACCGGAGGTCTCAACACTGACTAGCACAAAAAGAAAATGGTCAGTGAATGCTTGGTGTTTGGTCATCTTTGTCTCCTTTTCAGCAGTCTAATGACTAAGGACACTGGAGGTTTTAATCCTGACTACCATAAAAAGAAAATGGTCAGTCAATGCCTGGTGTTTAGTTATATTTCCCTCCTCTGCATTGTAGGTGGCGACACATGGGTTTGTGGTTGAATCAATGAGATTGGCCTCAATGATTGTCCTCAATGTGTCACAACATGTGGTGTCCGGTCCCATATTAATTATTTCTCCCCTCAAATTCGAATAAAAACAGTTATCCAATTTGGCTATTTATCGTCCCTACGGCCAAGGTCGACAAATTCCAGCTGTGACAGGAAATCGTCCGTGTCAGGGTTCCACGTATACATAAATTATGTTGGAACTAAAGATAGAACATGTTTATGAATAATTTCTCGATTTATAAATATTATGAGCTAGATACATTCCTACTCTAAAGTTTTAACTCGCTTCTCTTTAATTGCTGGATGGAATGTAGTTTAAATCTTAATTAGCTAAATTGGTGAATGTTAATTTGTGGCTATTAAAAGGAAATGAGTCCATCTATTATTGGTTTGTCATTGAAGTTATAAAATCGATATATTTTTCATTTCAGCTTTCAAGATTCAGATATGGTGGATAGAAGATCCAATATTTACCACGTTCCCCGACCGTGTGGATCGGGATCTTCTCGAACTGGAACCAGGGGAAGGAACTGTGGAGTTGCTAAACGAAAATTTAAAGCTCTCCCAGAGCATGAGTGGTTCACCCGGTAAGTATTAATGCAATCGGTATGTTTATATAGCACACATACCCGTACATATGTCAAATACATTCACACATATATTCGACGGACTTTTACAGGGTCTGTGTCTAATCAGCATAAATTACTTATATTCTTTCCTTCTAGATGAACAATTTTTCCCTTCTCTTCCCCCTCTCTCTCTTCCTACTCCCTCTTTCGCTCTTCCCACCTCTCTCTCTCATGGGAATGTCATCCAAGGTATTTCTTTTTCGGTACCATATCATTTGAGGAAGATTTGCTTCCTATTTCTAGCAGATAGTTCAACCCCATGGAGGTACCATCTTTAGAATGTTTCTTTATGTTGGTCGTTAATGTAGAAAAGTTCATATTATAATGGATATCCCTATGCCAGTGGACTTTAATAGTCGAGATAATGATGCTGATGATCATGGTTCCTCCGTTGGCTTCGACGATGAGCATTTAGACGCTGACTCATGAATTATCATGCAAGTCGTTAAGAGTACTTCAGACACGTTTATTCATTATATAATTCTCAGGGAGATGCAACGTAACGTTGTACGACACAGCTAGCTCTTTGAATTACAAGTACAGTCTATTTGTCGGGTTTCCAAACAGTTTCCGTAGGCAAAGCAAGGGTAGACCCGAGGCTTTGGTAAATGGCTCTTAGCAAATATTCCTCGAGGTGGGGTCGAACCCAGAACCTAATGATTGCGAAGCAGTCTTTTTAACCACTCGGCTATGGTTCGTCCTTTGTTCTAAAATATAAAAGTATAAAAATAAGTAAAACGTCAGATATTCCCAAATGCATTGCGTTGAATGGTTTGGTGTATGTGGTATTCTTTGTAAGTAAATGGTTTATACTAAATTACGGCATACCATTCTTTCTTAGACCCCAATGGAATTTAGTTAGTGTAGGTTATTCCAATTTCTATGTATGTGGCGTCGTTCCAAGGAAATCCTGCTATCTACATCCGGTGAATGGAGAGAAGTGAATAAAGCGGTCAGCTATTGAGGCTTTCAATTTTAACAACTGATAACAGAATTAGAGATAAAGTTGCCGCGTTGAAAGTCAATACCTGGTCACTATTTCACATGAAATAAAACTACATTTTCTCCATACAACACGTAGTAGAATCATTCATTTGAACTGCTATGAGGACCAAAGATAAATACACACCAAACAGAGTGTGTGTGTAGTAATATAGTCTGTGCTTATTAATCTTTTGTTTTATTGGTTTCAGTCATTAAGCCACGACCATACTGGAGCACTACTTTCAAAGGAATTAGTCGCTCATATCGATCCCCAGTACTTTTTATTACGATAATTATTTCATCGATCTTTATTTGAGTCAAACTATTATATGTGCTATCATATATATATATATATATATATGTGTGTGTGTAATTGTGGGTGAATTCCCAATGGGTAGGTATCGAGAAGTGACTACAGTTACAAAAGGTACTCAATATGCTAGTAGAGTATAGGCGTCTTTATTTCATATAGAAATGGCTTACACAGGTCTAGACCTGTTTTATTCGTATGGAATCTTTAAGAAAGACGTGGTGGCGTATGGTTGATATGTCACATTTGTTGGTTGTGTGTATTTATTGCGAAGTGATGGTCGCTGCAGATATACAGAAACCACGCAATAAGATAGCTGTAGCCTGATGATGTCCGTTGCTTCCTTATCAGTAATTGGTATAGGTTTGTTATTGTTATATTTAGGAGTGTGATTTGTTGTATAATTCCGAAGAGGGTGATTAGCTTTACTTTGTTTAGAGTGGCCTGTATTTATGGTAGGTTAGATGAAGGTGTATGGACGGTATTTGTTTCAACTGTGTATAGCGTTGGATCGGAGTCACTTCATTTGCATTTATGATAAAGTATATAACAAGTATATTTACATACAGACACACACACTTGGATATATATATATATATATATATATATATATATAATATATATATAATATATATATATATATATATATAAAGAAGGTGTGGTATGTGGACCATAACGTACCAGAGTACTCGATAATTAGAGTAGTAGACTGGGTTAGTTCAGATCTAGCTGTAGAAACGGCCGGAGCTCAACCGTCGGGGTCCTGGCTCTTTTCCTATATATATATATATACATACACATATATGTTCTGGGTCAGGTTATAATGTACGGCACTACCTTGAAGAACCGTAACGTCACACATGTTTAAGAAATATGGAATGCAGAACTCTACACACTCACACAATTATATATATATATATATATATATATATATATATATATATATAATGTGTGTGTGTGTGTGTGCGTATAATTAATTTTCTTAAGCATGTGTGACGTTACGATTTGATGAAGTACTTTAGTCCCATCCATTATAACCTGACCCAGAACATAATTATGTTAATGATTCCTTTCAAACGTAATTACATTAAATACATCCCCCTCCCCCAAACACCGTCCGGTTAATTACTTTATTATTTCCATGGCAATGTTTTCATAGAAGACGTAACAAGTTTGCTTTTGGTATTGTAGTTGTTGTTAATTTAGGATTAACTTCCCCTAATATGAACACATTGCCAAAAATATTGACCCACACTAGCTGAGAATCGATTGATTATTTTTATTTATCTAGACTCTATCCCTTTCCATAGCTTCGGTTATGAGAATTGCTATATACTTATATTCCTAATCTAAAACTATGAACTTAATGCAACCGAGGAAAAGGTTTTTATGGTTGATAATAGAAATTTGCTGTTTTATAGTGAAGCAGATGTCAGATTATCGGATGAAGAAATTTGAGTGTATTCCTCATAATTCTTGTTGTTTTACGCCATCAATAATGAATTATAGCTTCTGGTAACCCACTTATATGATAGCCGATAAGTTTAGCAAAGAATCGAGAGATGGTGAGGCGCTAAAGTGATGTATATGTAGAGGAATGTGTTTCTTACGTGTAGAAAGTTATGATATTTATAGAAAAATCAAAAAATCATTTACGAGCCATGAGTTTGTTTTTGATGCTGTTCGCTATCATAAATCTCCGGGTTCAATGATACTGTGTTGTGTATTGATATACGCCATTTTCCATTGTCTCGTGTTAACCCAAGCCTCGTCAGTGAAATGCAGACGGAAACAGTTTTGGAGTTCGTCGGGTGAATTGAACCTCACACATTGTATCAAGCTGACGTTATATGAAGCGTGTCTTGGACATTTTAAATCTGGCGTTGCACACTCTCACAGCCAATTTCTTCTAAACATAGAGAGAGAGAGAGAGAAGAACTTGATCCAGCTTTGAACATGTACTTCATTTATCGACCTGGAAATAATGGATAAATTCAACCTCGGCACAGAGCACTAAATACCGCAAATCGTTATATTCGATCTTCTAACAACCCTGCCCCGTTACCGCCTCAAATACAGAAAATTACGAAATCAGTTATTGAAAGTTTGTTATAGTTGACTACCGACATGTTTAGAGGTCAGTTTTAGAGTTTTTTAGTCTTCCCCTCTTGTGTCAGAAGGTCGACTACGTGCCAAAGATTGACGTCTTGTTACTATGCTAAATCAAAAGTTTTTTTAATATACAAAAGGTTTATAAATAGGAAAAAACATACTTTTCTTTTTACATTAATTTTAGTTTCAGTTTAAATTGAATGAATGGGATGAAAGGAGAAACACAGTGTTTATTAAAGTAATTATCTACATACTTACATCATAAAACAGTGCTATGTTTGCACAAGACGTGGCGATGGGGTTTTAATAACACAATCAATTGAATACTTTTTGGATAAATGCCCGATAAAGCCAGTTAAATACTCAAATTGTTGCTTCTATAACTACCACGAATATTGATTTTTTTAGTTTGGCACAAGGCTTTAAATTTGGAGTGAGGGCTATAATCAATTATATGAACCTCGGTACCTGTATTGTACTTACTATAACGGCCCCTGGATGAGGAAATACAAATTTAAAAATCATCTCTAAATAGGTCTGCATATTTACATGTAATATTTGAGTTAAATAAGGCGGTGGATTGGCAGCATCGGTGAACGTTGGACAACATGGTTTATGTCATAGAGTTACGGCACTTTACGATCTGAGTTCAAATCCTGCCGAGGTTAGATTAACCTTTCATTTTTACGGGGCCAATAAATTAAAGTACCAGTAACGCCCTGAGGGTCTACTTAATCGACTTTCTCCTCAGAAAGTCTAGAAAACAGAAATGATTATTGCTAATATATATATATATATATACATATATATATATATATATATATATATATATATATATATATATATATATATATATATATATAAATGAAGGTATAGAAATTATTGTGAGCGTGAAGCCAACAGTATTTCATAATATATAAGTGACTATAACGTCAAAATGGAAAATAATTAACGTAAGATGTGGGAAAATAATTCAAACTCAATTTAAAAAAAATCAAGATATATATATATATATATATATATATATATATATATATATATATATATAATGGTGGTGCCCCAGCATGGCCTCAGCCGGATGGCTGGAACAGGTAAAAGAGTATGTGTATATATATATATATATATAACAAAACAACTACAGCTGTCTCTCACAATCAGGTATAACTTGGTTTCTTCTTCTTCTTCTTCTTCTTCTTCTTCTTCTTCTTCTTCTTCTTCTTCTTCTTCTTCTTCTTCTCCCCCCCTCCTACTACTACTACTAACGCCCTCACCCTTCCTCTTGTCCTTTTTCTTCTATTTATTAATATTATTGCAGTGGTTATTATGTTTCTTTGAAATTCTCTGAGCCGTTGTTGACTTTTCCATGGCATATTGGAGAAAGTCTTCAACTACATGTGACACATTCCTCTAATATGTCACCTAAACAATTTTCTCCGTCACTTAACAGAAAATTAGAATAGACTTTACTGCTGGTATTTCTATTATTCCAGAGACTAACTTAATCAAAGCAAGGCTAAGATATGTCGTCTTTAATTAACGGTAGCAATCATGAACTTAGAATCATCATCATCATCACCACCATCATCATCATCACCATCATCATCATCATCTGCTTTCCATGCTGGTATGTGTTGAATATGTCTCCACGGTTCGAGACTAGAAATAGTTGGATACATGCTATGTCCATACGTTCTATATCTTGGCATGGTTTCTACAGTTTAAACGCGGTTTATATATATATATATAGAAATATTAAAACAATGAAATTAAATACAAAACTGTTGAATTAACAGTTTTGTGTGTAATTTCATTGTTTTAATATTTCTATTTTGACTCTGTATCCAATTGAATTATATCGTTGATAAAAAATGTTTGTATTTTAAACTTTGCTTCACGACATCTACATACGGATTACATTGAGTTCTTTATACAGATTAGACCCTACCGTTGAGTGGTAGATTTATCTGTGTATATATATATATATATATATATATATATATATAATGTATGTGTTATCTCAATCAAAATGATTCCATTCTTTGACACCCTATATTGATTTCTTTACAGTTTTTGTTGGTGTGGCCACATTTCTGTATCCGTCGTTTTCCCGCGTTTTACCAAATCATTTTTTTAAAAGGTGAGTTATCCTGTTTATTTTATACAATGTATTTATGAGTAAGAGCTCCGTTAGTTATAGTTTCCTCCAAATATGAAACCAAACTTTAATTGTCCACCATCATTGCATGTGTGTGATTTATACATATGATACTGAAAACATGATAATAACACGTTTCGCTCGTGAATATATAGTATATGTTTATGTATACAACATTAACATCCATCCAAGTCTTATTCGCTCCCTAAAAAACGTATCTGGCATCACATAACATTTCACTTCAACTGACCCTGCTAACTTTAAAATCATTCCGAAATACATCAAGACAGAAAAAGACCCCATAAAATCCAAAACGTCAATGGACAATTTCCTCGAAGAAATCCCACACAAAACCCTTACACCCGGATATAACTCTGGCAACAATAACTCTTTACGGGAGTGTCCCATCATGTATAATTCATGACTTGGATGTGAAACAAGATTTGGAAGGCTTCGTCAGCTGGAGCCGATACGTTAGACATGGCATGGAGTTTCTATTCCTTACTTAAAGGATCGTGCGATAAGACAGCTTGGTCATAACTTTCAACCTTTCTGTATTTATCGTTGCTGTGGTATATGTAGGGCCACTGCCTTCGGTCGTTTTTCTTGGTGTCACTTTTTAACTGTTGTGTTTACTCTGGACGATAATGTATTATCTTCTCGCTCCATTGAGTGCTTTGTGATTGCCTCAAACAAGTCGAATAGTACCTGCTATATGGCAGCTGCAAGTTTGATTTATACCTAATATAATATAATATAATATATATATATATATATATATATATAGTTATAAGAAAGAAAGTGTAGTAAGAAACCAGATGGACCATAACACACCAGAGTACTCGATACTTAGGAGAGAAGAGTGGGTAATAGGAAAGGAATCAGGACCCCGTTCGGATCTAGCTGTCGAAACGGCCGGAGCTCAGCCATCGGGGTCCTGACTCTTTTCCTCTATATAGTTATATATATATATATATAGTTAAAAAAGACAAGCACAGAGATACGTTAACAAGAGTCTTATGTTCACGCTTGAAAAAGGAAAAGGAGGAGGTTCCATTGAAACATTGTTCTGTTTCTAAGTTTTCTCAGAGCAGTAGTGATTCTGAGACCAAGGTAATAAAAACACATGTACAGCGTTGTACTAAGTGAGATGGAACAGGGAAGGAAATAGATTCGATTCGAATTTCTGCACCACACAGCTATGTGTGGCTCCATTTATGAAACATGATGTATTATACAATACAGTATTTTCATCAGAAGTCTTCGTTCCTCCCAGAAAAGTGACATTTAATCTGTGTCAACACAGATTAAATGTCCGCTGTTTGATATATATTTTCTGGCTTCAGGAAATAGCGTGATTTTTTTTTTCACTTTATCTGACAATGATCAAAAGAATGCTAAAAATATATATGAATATATACATACACATACACACTGTGATATATATATGCACACGTCACCCGCCTTATATATATATATTATATATATATATTATATATATATTATATATATTATATATATATATAGTTATATATATATTCTATATCTCTCTATATATAGTTATATATATATATAAGTTCAAGGATGTTAGTGCGGTGGTATTTGGTTTTCTCTCTCTCTCTCTATATATATATAGTTATATATATAGTTATATATATAGTTAAATATAGTTATATATAGTTATATATATATATATATATATATATATATATATATAGTTATATATAGTTATATATATATACATAAAACTATATAACTATATATATATATATATATATATATATATATAGTTATATATATCTATATATCTATATATGTATAGTTATATATCTATATCTATATATCTCTATATATATATATAGTTATATATCTATATATATATAGTTATATATCTATATATCTATATATATATATATAGTTATATATATCTATATATCTATATATATATATATAGTTATATATATATATATATATATCTCTATATATATATAGTTATATATATATATATATATCTATATATATATAGTTATATATATCTATATATCTATATATATATATATATAGTTATATATATATATATATCTATATATATATATATAGTTATATATATATATATCTATCTATATATATATATATAGTTATATATATATCTATCTATATATATATATATAGTTATATATATCTATATATCTATCTATATATATATAGTTATATATATATATATATATATATTAGTCGTTGATATATAACATACACCATTTGATTCATATATGTTGAATACATAAATCATTTAATTGCTAGGAAAAGTCATTTGAAGACCACAAAGTACCTGTATATTTCTCTCCCCTCTATCCTACTATGTCTCCCCCTCCCCATCTCACTATGTCTCCCCCTCCCCATCTCACTATGTCTCCCCCTCCCCATCTCACTATGTCTCCCCCTCCCCACGCTCTTACATTTATATATGTATATATAAATGTATACAAATGTGAGAAAAACTACTAAAAACGTGTTTTTATGTTCACACATCATATATATATTACTATACATACGTGCTAAGTTGTATATATATTTATGTGTGTGTGTATGCATGTGTGTGTGTCTGTCTGCATGAATGTATGTCTGTATATGAATGTACGCTTGCATGTGTCTGTCAGACTGTGTCTGTGTCTGCCTCTGTGTGTGTATGTATGTGTGTGTGTGTTTACATATATGAATGTATGATTGCATGTGTGTGTGTGTCTGTCTGTCTGTCTCTCTGTGTGTTTATGTATATTTTGTTGCTGTTATTTAAACCCAAACAGTTAATCCAAAACTGTGTGTGTGTGCGTGTGTGCGTGTGTGCGTGTGTTATCTTGGTGTTAGACGTGCAGCAAATATAGTATGTATACTAGTCCGTGGTAAAATAAAATACTGTATTTCCCGGCGCCGAAGACGCTACTTCTTTCCTAAAATAATTCTAAAAAATCTACCATGCGTCCTGGAGGTCGAAGGTTGTTTATTATTTTTTTTCAAATTTTTGGTTGCAAAATGAGGGTGTGTCCCCGAAGATGGAGCGTCTTCGGCATCGGGAAATAGGTATATTTTGTTTGATACTACTTATATCTCTTCGAAATACATTATTTAATAATCTTTTTTTTTTCATTGAAGGACGAAAGAAAATAACATCAACACTCCAGTTGTGGCCCTTTATCTTCACATAGAAAAAGAAAAAATAACCGAAAATCTCACATCACCTGTGATAATAAGTCTACCGTACTTAGACGTAAGTAACATAGTTTACTATATTCTGTGTCTGTATTATTAACACTTGCACACACACAACAAAACGTGTATACACACATGCACACACACATATATATTGTTTTTGATGTTTTGTAAGATTTTTTATTGGCAATATAGGAACGATCGACTTTCATCAAATCGGACCGAGGAAACAATGTTCCCATTGGTCTTTCCACACACACACACACACACACACACACACACACACACACACACACACACACACACACACACACACACACACACACACACACACACACACACACACATATCGTTTTTGATGTTGTGTAAGATTTTTATTGGCAGCATAGGAACGATCGACTTTCGTTACATGAGACCGAGGTAACAATGTTTCCATTGGTCTTTCCAGTTGAAAATACTATCTATCGGTCGCAACTCCAGGTAGAAGGAGCAACGTGAAATAAAGTGTCTTGCCCAATGACATAACGCATCGCCCGGTCTGGGAATCGAACTCACAACCTCACGATTGCGCATGACCCTCACAATTGTTATGACCCTCCTAAAGTATATATATATATATATATATGAGTATGTGTTTGTGTATATATATATATATATTTATATGTTTGTGTATATATATATATATATATATATGTGTTTGTGTATATATATATATATATATGTGTGTGTGTGTGTGTGTGTGTGTGTGTGTGTGTGTGTGTGTGTGTGTGTATATATATATATATGACTGTGTATATATATATATATATATATATTTCTGATTTAGGTAAAAGGCCAACAATTTTTCTGGAAGGGGAAAGTCAATTAAATCGAGCCCAGTACGTTACTGGTACTTTATTTTATCGGCTCCTTAAGGATAAAAGGCAAAGTTAACCTCGGCGGGATTTGAACTCAGACCATAAAGGGCCGTAACCCTCTAAGAATGTCATTCTCATCATCGTAACACAATTTGAAACTGTTACATTTGAAGCAAAGCAGCGCAGGAATTTGTTTTCCACCAATAAATACCAATCAATGTGACACCGATAACTGAGCTAAAAATAATTTCTGTTATAAACCTTTGTTTATCGTGATACTATTCTTAGAAATTCTACACTTTGGAATAGCCACCATTACTTGCTGCTTATATCTTGATAATCCGTGATTCTCCGGAAAAAAAAAATAAAAGACTGGACATGTTTTAATGTGACATGGCGAACATGGCACATAGCTCTCTTTCATATAATCTCTCTCCCCCCCCTCTCTCTCTCTCTCTATCTATCTATCTATCTATCTGTCTCACACGCATACTCTCCCCACTCTCTCTCTCTGTCTCTGTATTTTTCTTTGCCATTAAAAGATTGAATTCTCTAGATTCGTCTTGGCTTTCATCGATGTTTTGAACAAAAGATGGAAATACAAATGTCTGCTTACAGATGTTTGATTTCTGAAGAATCGGACAACTAACATAGACAGACAGACAGACAGATAGATAGATAGATAGATAGATTGATTGAGTGAGTAAAAGATAGAATGGGAAGGATGAGCCATAAGACAAAGTGTAAAAGAATGAAAAAAATAACCCAAACTAAAATGATAAAAAGTCATCGTAAATCTGGGCAGAACTCCACACTGTATTAAATACTATAACACATTCTGTATGTGTGTGTACTATAGGTTGTGTGTTAGTATATATATATATATATATATATACATATTATGGTCTGTGTATGTGTAATATAATCTTTGAGTGTATTATAGTCTGTATAAATGTATATATTTATATGTGTGTATTAGACAGTCTGTGTGTAGCATATGTGTATTAGTCCGTATGTGTGTATATCTGTATGTGTGTTGTAGTCCGTATGTGTGTATTATAGTCTCTGTATAACTCTATGTATGTATTATTATCTATATATGTCGAGGTTAACTTTGCCTTTCATCCTTACGGGGTCGATAAAATAAAGTACCAGTAATGCACTGGGGTAATTGCTGGCCTTGTGCTAATAGTAGAAACAATTATCTATATATGTATGTATATATGTGTATATATGTGTATTATAGTCTATATATATATGTGTACATATGTGTATTATAGTCTATATGTGTGTGTGTGTATATGTGTGTGTATGTGTATTATGGTCTGTGTGGGGGAGGGGAGAGGGTGGCACATCGATCCGTATTTCGGCTTAGTGGATACAATGTCTAATATAACCTGCCATGGAAGATTGCCATCTTGAAGGCGCCTGCTGCTGGTGTTGCTGCTGTTGTTGATGTTAGTACTGCTGCTGCTGTTGTTGGTGTAGTTGCTGCTGCTGTTGCTGGTGTAGTTGCTGCTGCTGTTGTTGATGTTAGTACTGCTGCTGCTGTTGTTGGTGTAGTTGCTGCTGCTGTTACTAGTTCTACTGCTGCTGCTCTTGTTGATGTTAGTACTGCTGCTGCTGTTGTTGGTGTAGTTGCTGCTGCTGTTACTAGTTCTGCTGCTGCTGATCTTGTTGATGTTAGTACTGCTGCTGCTGTTGTTGGTGTAGTTGCTGCTGCTGTTACTAGTTCTGCTGCTGCTGATATTGTTGCTGCTGCTGTTGCTAATACTGCTGCTGTTGCTGGTACTGATGCTATTACTTGTCCTGCTGCTGCTGCGGCTGCTATTGCTAGTACTGTTGCTGGTGTTGTTGCTAGTTCTGCTGCTGCTGGTTTTGGTGTAGTTGCTGCTGTATATGTTGGTGCAGTTGCTGCTGCTGATGATAGGGATGTTGCTGCTGTCATTGCTGAATCTGCTGTAGGGGTTGTTATTGCTGCTGCTAGCATTGCCACTGCTGATACTACTGCTAAGGCTGCTGCTGCAAACATTTCTACTGCTGCTGTTGTTACTTCTGATTCTCCTAGTGCTGCTGTTACTGCTGCTATTGTTGCTTCTGCTATTGCTGCTGTTACTGCTGCTAATATTGCTGCTGCTACAGAGAGGGATAAAATAAATACAAAACTTACCCCCCCCCCTCCCCACAAAACATAAATATAATAGACTTAAATTCCCTTAAGACATTGCCCCAGTATGGCCGCAATCTAATGGCTGAACTACATAAAAGAACAAAATAGTAAATGAATGCATAAATGCAGCATTAAATTCACCAGGAATAGTGTCGGACATCCGTGTTCTAATCCTCGTTGATATCCTCTCTCATATATATATCTAGGGCGAGATCCATGGACGAGTTCTCTCCAGCGGTCTCTCTCCCTCATTATAGCTGCCATGTCTTGCGTCTCCAAGAGACCAGTGTCTGTCCTTAGGGCTCATATTGGCATTGAGAGCTCAAACTGGTGAACCAATAATAACTAAAGGTTACACACAAATAACCCCACTTACTATATATATATATATATATGTGTGTGTGTGTGTGTGTGTGTGTGTGTGTGTGTGTGTGTGTGTGTGTGTGTGTATATGTGTGTGTGTGTGTGTGTATATGTGTGTGTGTGTGTGTGTATATGTGTGTGTGTGTGTGTGTATATATGTGTGTGTGTGTGTGTGTATATATGTGTGTGTGTGTGTGTGTATATATATATATGTGTGTGTGTGTATATATATATATATGTGTGTGTGTGTATATATATATATGTGTGTGTGTGTGTGTATATATATAAATGTATATATACAAGGCGTCCCAAAAAGTGTATGTTCATATTTATTAGAATGCTGTTGAAGTATGTATACATTTTTGGAGATACCCTATATATGTATGTTTTTGTTTACGACCTGTAACTTAGCAGTTTGACACAGTCAGCATGAGCAAACAACTATGCTTTCTTAATAGTTTCTTGTTATTGTTGTTTACTTCGGTGTTGATTTACCGGAATGAAATTAGTTTTTGTTACTTATGATTAAATCCGCCCCTCTTCAGAATATCGAAGCCAAGTTTTTATCATATTTAAATCATTATTGAAAGTTAATGACAAACTCATCAATTCTTCCACAACGCAGCTGCTATCAACGGGAACTGAATTTGCTCATATACCGAATAAGAAAAAAATATTATGGATGAAGTAGATTTTCTTCACCATATCGATAGAGCAACTGTTGATAAAACATAGCTATTGTTGTTATGAAACCAATCTGGCAGACTCAGATAGAATGTTTTACGGTATTCGTTCGATTACTTTGCGTTCTGAGTTCGAAATCTATTCGAATCAACTGTGCTTTTATCTTTCCGGGTCGATAAATAATGGTTTCTTATATAGGCACAAGGCCAGCAATTGTGGGGAGGGGAAAGTCGATTAAATCGACCCCAGTGCGTGACTGGTACTTTATTTTATCGACCCCGTAAGGAGGAAAGGCAAAGTTAACTTCGGCGGGATTTGAACTCAGATCATAAAGAGTCATAACTCTATGCTGCAAAGCATGGCACCCGACGCTCTACCTATACTGCCAATCGATCGCCCTTGGGTCGATAAATAATAACAGTTCGGTACTGGGGTAGATTCTTCATCTCTTTTTCTCTAACTCATTTTCTGTAAGAATTCGGTTGTGTTCAGACTTGGAGGGGGACGGGCTCTGTTAGGTTTAAAAAGCCCAACTATGTTAGGACGTCACTTATTTGACTCCATCTGGAGTAACAAGTCCATACATACATAATATATGACTCATCCTCTCTTAACGTATTTCTCAAGCGGAATCAGCACGATAACATATGTGACAAGGCTGGAGAAAATATGGACAGGACTTGCTTAAACAATGTCAAATACACCCGAATAAAGGTACAATCCATCTGACAGGCTTCAAAACAGTTTTCATCTACTCACAAAGCTTGCGACGATCTGAAGTTAGGGTAAAGAGGTCAGCCGTGGGATCGAATTTAGGATTTCATGAAAGCGATGTGAACATCTTTACCACTTATTTAAACGTTGATAACATTCATTAACATAGTTATTCTATACATACACATACATAAATACATACATAAAGACAAAATTTTCATTATTGTTATTTCATATTTCTGGTGAACAAAATGATGAATGAATTACCCCAAAATATTTAACCACTATTTCATAATTTCAGGTGCAAACTGTTTCATTTGTCGAACTATATTACCATAGTTTTCACTGTTTTATTTTTAAGTTGCCTTGTACTGGCTTTTTAAAAACATTCCTAACGATATATTTCACAGTGATTCATATAAACTATACTGTTTATTTATTCCTTTATCTATCTTGTTCTTTGTTTATTTTGTAGACTTTTAATATATCCAACCCAGAGTGTGTCCGGTTGCGACCAAGTACAAACAAGTAAGACCTTATATGTATTCTACTTTATATAATTCATGTTTTGTCAGGGTTTATTTGATTCTTATGCGGATCTTTTGAATGAAAGTTCAAACATGAATAAAAGAAGATCGAATTATTTGTATTGTTTTCTTCTTACTGTGATTATATATCGATATTACTAAGTGACTATTACTAAGTTACGTGCCTAGGAATTGGTAATATCGGTGTAGGTGAAGCTGCTAATGTGGTGTTTATCAGATACACTACTGTAGCACTAACATCTACTTTATATCAATAATGTAATATTTACTTTATAGCAATAATGCTCCTGACAGTTAGTCATATACGCCACAGATTCATATTCTCTTTATGTAGAAAACCCCTTAAAATTTACCTTCTGTTTCTTCCTACTTCTCATTTCTGTCTTATTTTTCTTTCTATCTTTAAAGAGATGTAAATGACATTCAGTTAAGAACTGGACTAGATGTATTCGGTTTACAAAATGATGATTTCTATTATAGGCACAAGGCCTGCAATTTCAGGGGAGGGGAAAGTCGATTAAATCGACACCAGTGCATAACTGGTGCTTTATCTTCCATTTTTTATTGAATAGCTGTTCATAATATAATCAGATTCAGTCCATCGATTATTGATTTGGTGTCTATGAAACCCCAAAATTAAGGAAACAAATTTCAGTTCTTGGTTGAGGGTCATTTCATTTCATTTGCGCTGCATATGAACCCAGGAAATATCCGAATATTAAATTTGCCACTGTCCCCAAAGCCATCCCTGAAATATAGGACCATTCTAACCCATGTCAAACACAACAAAATTCATCATAAATATTTTTATTAATGATCTCTCTTTTTATATGAAATTACTTTTGCCTGGATCAGAAAATGTCTTTTAATTTGCATTTGGTTATTTATGTTCATTCACATTCATCAACTTCTTTAATTATAATATCCTGTAATATATATATATATATATATATATATATATATATTTATAAATATATACACTAAATTGGGATTATACATACGTATATCCTAATGTTTGTTGAGTGAGATGGAGTTGGTCAGAGTATCGCTTAAATCTCTGTTAATGTATTATATATATATATATATATAAATACATAATCGGGGAAAGCTAAAAGCGAAACTCCAGCCAAATTTCAACTCACTCAACAAATATTAGGAAATACCTGAGTATATTCCCAATTAAACGTTTGGGTGCTAACTATATTGTATTGTGTGGATAATTGACTGTATTATTTCATATATGTATAGATATATGTATTTATATTCATAACAGCAGTTTCCTTCCCATTTACCTTCCCTACCCTAAATGATTGCATTTTTCTAGGGTATAGTGGGGGTCATTTTGCTCCCTTCATATTATATATTTACCCATTCTATTTTTCTCCCCAAATTCCTCTGTTTATTTCTTTCACTAATACTCACTGACTACACCCCTTTCTATACATCTTTTACACACTTTCTTTTGTTTTCTCTTCATTATTTGACAAACTTTCACCAGTTAAAAATCAAATCCTTATTTATTTATTTATTCATTTATTTAATTATTTATTTATTTGATTTTCACCTACATAATATGTCATTGCCGGATTTAGATACAATGAGGTCCTAAATTATATATGGTAGGGGAGCTCCATTGTTAATAAATCATATCAAAAGATCTAACAAATAATATATATATATATATATATATATGAAACGAGTCAGGACCCCGACGGCTGAGCTCCGGCCGTTTTGACAGCTAGATCCGAACTGCTGGCTTATATATATATTTATATATCTTTTAAAATGTTGAGGCTCCTCATGAATTTGGAAATTCTGATCTGAAGTCTGTTTAGCTTATGTCTAAATGCGGCATTCTATCCGTACACCTACTTTGCATGTATTTTGATTTGTGACACCTTTAAAAATGTTGCTTCTGAAACACATAGGTGTGTTTAGTTTAGTTTCACAAATATTAAACCAAAGTAGAATAAATATTAATAGTAAATGGCAATTATATATGCCAATCCACGGCTCAATGATAATTGTTTCTACTTTTGGCACAAGGCCAGCTATTACGCCAGTGTATTACTGCTACTTTATTTTATCGACCCCGTAAGGATGAAAGACAAAGTCAACCTCGGCGGGATTTGAACTCAGATCGTAAAGGGACGTAACAATGCTGGAAAGCATGGCGTCCGACCCTCTACTGATACTTCCAATCTACGGGTCAATAATTATTTAAATTTAGACACAAGGCCAGCAATGTGATAGAAAAGGCAGTTATATCGAATCCAGTAGTCAACTTGTATTTTATTATACCAAACCCGAGAGGTTTTGGCTATAACTTAATAAAATAATGATGGAAGGCTTTCAGATAATAATAAAATCTTTAAAATAATGATAACAATAACATTGTCTAGTTGAGCCAAAAGTGGGTTTAGTCTGTTTGGTGTCAAATCAGATAAGTTATAAATGCTAATGCATATCTCCGGAATGTTTGGACATATTTAGCAAAACGAAACGAAGTTAGTGCACATACTTTGAATAGTTTGTATAAAACAGCTAATATAAGTTGACAACATCAATTGTTGTATACGTGAACTCTTATAACACATTAACATTCTGCAGAGACTATATAACATCTCTGTAAAACATAATGGAAGTCGAAATGTCAGAGATCTGAATTGAATAATCTTTTGTAAAGATTAGAAGTAACTACACGCAACATTGCCAACAGTATTATAGTTGGTACAACATTGGTAATGATATTGTGTTTGCTGTCATTCTCTGATACATAGGCAGCTATATAACGGTTACCCTAGCATATATATATATATTCAGTTATATAGTGGTCAATATGGTACTGAGACACAGACACACATACATACATACATACATACATACATACATGTGTGTGTATGTGTGTATGTATGTATGTATGTATGTATGTATGTATGTATGTATGTATGTATGTATGTATGTATGTTTATCTCGGGTTCAATCGAGCTTAACCACAGTAAGTAAAGTATTTAATACATAGCAGAGTATAAATATTTAATATGGAAATGTCTTCTACAGGACTAGATCTATTTCATTCGGGAGAAATCATGATTTCTCCCGAATGAAACAGAAGCCATTTCCATATTATATATATATATATATATATATATATATATATATATATATATATAGGATAACAAGTTATCGTTATAAGTAATCGAGTTAGAGGTTGTGAGTGCTCTGCGTCGTGGATAGTTTTAACGTACGGCTTTTTTTTACTCAACAAGATGCTTCCATAGTTATGCAGCGAGTTCGCGGTAATTTCTATGCAGGTTATACTTGGAGTAATAATAGTTAAAGAATGACGATTAACATAGTTGGCTGTGAAATAAGGGCTTTATTTAAAGTATTGACAATTGTTTCGTTGATCATGTGGGTCTAGAGCTCGCTAATCGCTTGAGGTTGCGTTATTCGATCTCCAATACATTATTCACCTCTTGTCAACACACCAGAGTACGTAGATATGAAAGTAATTCACTCGAGGCAAGACTTATATAGAAAAATAGCATATAATTAAAACAATAACATCAATAATAAAATAGCGTATAATCTAAACAATAACATCAATAATAATACACATATGGTAAATAGGTAGAGAAGTTACAGATGTAAAATATAAGATAGGGTACATTAAAAAGTAAGAAAATGAGAGAATGGAAAATATAAAGAGGTAAATAAATAAATAAGTGAGAGCGTGTAAGTACATAGTAGTAGTTTTTGAGTAAGTGTTCTTATAAGGATTCGTTGGTAGGAAACTAGATTCGAGATGTACATAGAAACGTGTAGAGGGTCCGATAAAAGAGACAATAAATTAGAGATTAATTGCTGGATGCAAATGGTTCTTCATGGCGTGTCTGTGGACGTACCACCTTTTCTTGAACTTGCCAGTCGTAGAACCTATGTAGTGCCAGGTAGAATTGCCTGAATTCACAGTACATAGGTATACCATACTTAAATCCAGGCATCTATTCCGTAGTGGGCACTTCTCCGGTAGGTGGCAATTACAATTTGAGGTTTTATTTTGTGCAGGTTCATCGTTGCGGTTTTGTAAATTTTTGGGGGTGGGTTGTGATTTAGGCCTATTAATGTTTTGTTGTGATGTCTTCTGATGCGTTTGTGGTTGTGATGCTGTTTGTGTTTTGTATTTGGTGCTATGGTGCGTGTTGGTAGGTTAATTTCTTTAGAGATATTTTTCTGATTGATCTTACGTATGTGCGATTCTATGTTGGCTGCAGTAGAGTAGGAAAGTTTTATAGTTTTTCTATTAAAGATTTTATGGTATTTGTGTAGTGTAGGGAAGTGCTTACCTATTAGTTTAAAGAATGTAGAAGGTAGTTTAGTTTTTATAGAGCAGTTGAATATTGGATTGAACCATAGGTACTTTCTATCTCTGGATATTCTATAGTATTTGGGGCTCCTTATATTAGTGTTCTGTTCGGTTATTTTTGGTGCTCATTGTCTAACTCTATGCTTAGTCCTATGCTTTTTATTTCTATATGAGCGGGTAGTGTTGCTGTCGTTAGGTTTGTTATTGTTGTCTCTATCTAGTATGTATTCCAGCTTCTCTTTATGTCCAGCCTTATGTAAAGCTATGTTATAATAGTTTGCGTGTTCGTTAAACATTTCTAGGTTCGAAGATAGGCGGGATATTCTGAGGGATATAATATGTGCTATGGAGTTAATTATGAATCGGGGGTGGTTTGAGTTATAACTAATGTAGGCTAGATTTTCGTTATTCTTATGGAAGGGTTCTATTAATCCCGTGTTTAGGTTGAGAGTTACATCTAAGAAATTTGCTTTTTTAGAGTTAAGTTCGAAAGTGATACCTAGGCCTAGTTTTTTGAAGAATACTCTGTTTTTTCTTAATCTTTCCATGTTCTATCAGATATTTTCAGTCTTTTTACTATGCTAAGTCCTTCCTTATTAATGCTAGTGAGTGCAGATTCTGTTGTTGTTTTTTTTGTATTTTTTGTACAATTCCCGGCGTATAAAATTATTGTATGTATTGAGGCTCATTGTGTATACGTTTGATATTTTGTCTGCTTTTACTATAATACCGTTGGTGTTGCGTATTTTTTTTTAGTAGTGCATTGATGTCGTTTTGCAACTTGTTGTGATGTGTCTGTTTTTTTAATTTAGTTCCACTTATCATGTTCATGAGGTCGAGTTCGAAGGCATTGAGCTAGGGGTTATTTTGCAGGAATTGAATCCGTATTTTTCCCTAGTAAATTCCTCCGTGTTATTAGCGTGTCCTTTGTCGTAATGGTAGGCCTTCCATCGGATTCGACGGATGAAATCATTTGTACGCTGTATCATGCCGAGTGTATAGTCCTTGTTTGTAGGTATAGGTATGTTTTTCAGTGACATGCCTATGTGGTGCTTTTCCATGTTAGTACCGTGCGTTAAGGTTATTGCTCAACCTAGTGGGAGCTGGGTATATGGGATAACAAGTTATCGTTATAGGTAATCGAGTTAGAGGTGTATTTTATTTAACTTTGTCTTGTTTATCTAAACACTTTTTTTAATAAAACCATGTATAACGTTTTATTAGCTTATTTCATCGTAAACATCGATTGTTTTCTACCTTACTCGCTAACACTTTCACTCTCTCACTCTTGTTGTTCCCCCTCTCTCTCTAATAAATACCCCCCCCCTTCTCTCTATATGTACTCTTTCACACACACACACACACACGCACACGCACACGCACACGCACACGCACACACGCGCACGCGCGCGCGCATTGATATATAGGTATATATCAACGTATATAAACACAAACATATACAGAAATATACAGACATATAAAACGTTTGAAATGGTGGCAAAATTCCCCCAATATCAATAGCTCTTGATTACAAAATGCTAAACATAGCAGATTAACCTCCCTACAACCGCAGAACATGCTAGAAATAGCAGCTAAAGTATTCCTCAAATTACACATCCGATGCCATGTTAAATGCTAGAAACAGCAGAAAAATAACGTCTTCTAGTGACATTTTAAATAACAACGAAATTTCCTTCAAGTTATAACGGTAATGGTGTTAGAAACTGCTAGAAAAAGCAGCCAAATCTACGCGTAAACATATAAACTGTTAGTTAAAATTCCCCATAAATATATAGATTTTAATATAAATTCGAGAATCGTAATCTACATATTTTAATACGTATCTCTACAAAATTTCAATTAAAAAGATGCAATATTAAGAAAGTTATTAAAGAAACAATATAGGAGGGGGGGGGGATTTAATCATATAAAAAGTTACGGTCAATGGGAAATAACTCAAAAAAAAATATTTGAACGATTTACTTGCCCTTGAAAACGCTAAAACCTACCGCCTAACCGGCCAGCCAGTTGTAATGGCGTATAGCTGGCCGGTTAGGCGGTAGGTTAGGGAAGGTTCAACTACGTAGTCAGTACTAATGTTCAACATGATAGCCAGTACATATGCCAACCACCCAACCGGCCAGCCAGCCGTAATAGCGGTTGGTTGGTTGGTTGGGCGGTTGGTATAGGGAAAGTTCAACTACGTAGTCAGTACTAATGTTCAACATGATAGCCAGTACATATGCCAACCACCCAACCGGCCAGCCAGCCGTAATAGCGGTTGGTTGGTTGGTTGGGCGGTTGGTATAGGGAAAGTTCAACTACATAGTCAGTACTAATGTTCAACATGATAGCCAGTACATATGCCAACCACCAAACCGGCCAGCCAGCCGTAATGGCGTTTGGTTGGTTGGTTGGGCGGTTGGTATAGGGAAAGTTCAACTACGTAGTCAGTACTAATGTTCAACATGATAGCCAGTACATATCCCAACCACCAAACTGGCCAGCCAGCCGTAATGGCGTTTGGTTGGTTGGTTGGGCGGTTGGTATAGGGAAAGTTCAACTACGTAGTCAGTACTAATGTTCAACATGATAGCCAGTACATATGCCAACCACCAAACTGGCCAGCCAGCCTTAATGGCGTTTGGTTGGTTGGTTGGGCGGTTGGTATAGGGAAAGTTCAACTACGTAGTCAGTACTAATGTTCAACATGATAGCCAGTACATATGCCAACCACCAAACCGGCCAGCCAGCCGTAATGGCGTTTCGTTGGTTGGTTGGGCGGTTGGTATAGGGAAAGTTCAACTACGTAGTCAGTACTAATGTTCAACATGATAGCCAGTACATATCCCAACCACCAAACTGGCCAGCCAGCCGTAATGGCGTTTGGTTGGTTGGTTGGGCGGTTGGTATAGGGAAAGTTCAACTACGTAGTCAGTACTAATGTTCAACATGATAGCCAGTACATATGCCAACCACCAAACTGGCCAGCCAGCCGTAATGGCGTTTGGTTGGTTGGTTGGGCGGTTGGTATAGGGAAAGTTCAACTACGTAGTCAGTACTAATGTTCAACATGATAGCCAGTACATATGCCAACCACCAAACCGGCCAGCCAGCCGTAATGGCGTTTGGTTGGTTGGTTGGGCGGTTGGTATAGGGAAAGTTCAACTACGTAGTCAGTTCTAATGTTCAACATGATAGCCAGTACATATCCCAACCACCAAACTGGCCAGCCAGCCGTAATGGCGTTTGGTTGGTTGGTTGGGCGGTTGGTATAGGGAAAGTTCAACTACGTAGTCAGTACTAATGTTCAACATGATAGCCAGTACATATGCCAACCACCAAACTGGCCAGCCAGCCGTAATGGCGTTTGGTTGGTTGGTTGGGCGGTTGGTATAGGGAAAGTTCAACTACGTAGTCAGTACTAATGTTCAACATGATAGCCAGTACATATGCCAACCACCCAACCGGCCAGCCAGCCGTAATGGCGTTTGGTTGGTTGGTTGGGCGGTTGGTATAGGGAAAGTTCAACTACGTAGTCAGTACTAATGTTCAACATGATAGCCAGTACATATGCCAACCACCAAACTGGCCAGCCAGCCGTAATAGCGGTTGGTTGGTTGGTTGGGCGGTTGGTATAGGGAAAGTTCAACTACATAGTCAGTACTAATGTTCAACATGATAGCCAGTACATATGCCAACCACCAAACCGGCCAGCCAGCCGTAATGGCGTTTGGTTGGTTGGTTGGGCGGTTGGTATAGGGAAAGTTCAACTACGTAGTCAGTACTAATGTTCAACATGATAGCCAGTACATATCCCAACCACCAAACTGGCCAGCCAGCCGTAATGGCGTTTGGTTGGTTGGTTGGGCGGTTGGTATAGGGAAAGTTCAACTACGTAGTCAGTACTAATGTTCAACATGATAGCCAGTACATATGCCAACCACCAAACTGGCCAGCCAGCCGTAATGGCGTTTGGTTGGTTGGTTGGGCGGTTGGTATAAGGAAAGTTCAACTACGTAGTCAGTACTAATGTTCAACATGATAGCCAGTACATATGCCAACCGGCCAGCCAGCCGTAATGGCGTTTGGTTGGTTGGTTGGGCGGTTGGTATAGGGAAAGTTCAACTACATAGTCAGTACTAATGTTCAACATGATAGCCAGTACATATGCCAACCACCAAACTGGCCAGCCAGCCGTAATGGCGTTTGGTTGGTTGGTTGGGCGGTTGGTATAGGGAAAGTTCAACTACGTAGTCAGTACTAATGTTCAACATGATAGCCAGTACATATGCCAACCACCCAACCGGCCAGCCAGCCGTAATGGCGTTTGGTTGGTTGGTTGGGCGGTTGGTATAGGGAAAGTTCAACTACATAGTCAGTACTAATGTTCAACATGATAGCCAGTACATATGCCAACCACCAAACCGGCCTGCCAGCCGTAATAGCGGTTGGTTGGCTGGTTGGTATAGGGAAGGTTCAACTACGTAGTCAGTACTAATGTTCAACATGATAGCCAGTACATATGCCAACTACCAAACCGGCCTGCCAGCCGTAATAGCGGTTGGTTGGCTGGTTGGGCGGTTGGTATAGGGAAAGTTCAACTACGTAGTCAGTACTAATGTTCAACATGATAGCCAGTACATATGCCAACCAACCAACCGGCCTGCCAGCCGTAATAGCGGTTCGTTGGTTGGTTGGGCGGTTGGTATATGGAAAGTTCAACTACGTAGTCAGTACTAATGTTCAACATGATAGCCAGTACATATGCCAACCACCCAACCGGCCTGCCAGCCGTAATAGCGGTTCAGTTGGTTGGTTGGGCGGTTGGTATAGGGAAAGTTCAACTACGGAGTCAGTACTAATGTTCAACATGATAGCCAGTACATATGCTAACCACCCAACCGGCCTGCCAGCCGTAATAGCGGTTCAGTTGGTTGGTTGGGCGGTTGGTATAGGGAAAGTTCAACTACGTAGTCAGTACTAATGTTCAACATGATAGCCAGTACATATGCCAACCACCCAACCGGCCTGCCAGCCGTAATAGCGGTTCAGTTGGTTGGTTGGGCGGTTGGTATATGGAAAGTTCAACTACGTAGTCAGTACTAATGTTCAACATGATAGCCAGTGCATATACCAACCACCCAACCGGCCTGCCAGCCGTAATAGCGATTCGTTGGTTGGTTGGTTGGGCGGTTGGTATAGGGAAAGTTCAACTACGTAGTCAGTACTAATGTTCAAAAAAATAGCCAGTTCATATGCCAACCAGCCAACCGGCCAGCCAGCCGTAATAGCGGTTGGTTGGTTGGTTGGGCGGTTGGTATAGGGAAAGTTCAACTACGTAGTCAGTACTAATGTTCAACATGATAGCCAGTACATATGCCAACCACCAAACTGGCCAGCCAGCCGTAATAGCGCTTGGTTGGTTGGGCGTTTGGTATAGGGAAAGTTCAACTACGTAGTCAGTACTAATGTTCAACATGATAGCCAGTGCATATGCCAACCACCCAACCGGCCTGCCAGCCGTAATAGCGGTTCGTTGGTTGGTTGGTTGGGCGGTTGGTATATGGAAAGTTCAACTACGTAGTCAGTACTAATGTTCAACATGATAGCCAGTGCATATGCCAACCAGCCAACCGGCCAGCCAGCCGTAATAGCGGTTGGTTGGTTGGTTGGGCGGTTGGTATAGGGAAAGTTCAACTACGTAGTCAGTACTAATGTTCAACATGATAGCCAGTACATATGCCAACCACCAAACTGGCCAGCCAGCCGTAATAGCGCTTGGTTGGTTGGGCGGTTGGTATAGGGAAAGTTCAACTACGTAGTCAGTACTAATGTTCAACATGATAGCCAGTACATATCCCAACCACCAAACCGGCCAGCCAGCCGTAATGGCGGTTGGTTGGCTGGACGGGCGGTTGGTATAGGGAATGTTCAACTACGTAGTCAGTACTAATGTTCAACATGATAGCCAGTACATATCCCAACCACCAAACCGGCCAGCCAGCCGTAATGGCGGTTGGTTGGCTGGACGAGCGGTTGGTATAGGGAATGTTCAACTACGTAGTCAGTACTAATGTTCAACATGATAGCCAGTACATATGCCAACCACCAAACCGGCCAGCCAACCGTAATGGCGGTTGGTTGGCTGGACGGGCGGTTGGTATAGGGAATGTTCAACTACGTAGTCAGTACTAATGTTCAACATGATAGCCAGTACATATGCCAACCACCAAACCTGCCAGCCAGCCGTAATAGCGGATGGCTGGTTGCTTGGGCGGTTGGTATAGGGAAAGTTCAACTACGTAGTCAGTACTAATGTTCAACATGATAGCCAGTACATATGCCAACCACCAAACCTGCCAGCCAGCCGTAATAGCGGTTGGCTGGTTGCTTGGGCGGTTGGTATAGGGAAAGTTCAACTACGTAGTCAGTACTAATGTTCAACCTGATAGCCAGTACATATGCCAACCAACCAACCGGCCTGCCAGCCGTAATAACGGTTGGTTGGTTGGTTGGGTGGTTGGTATAGGGAAAGTTCAACTACGTAGTCAGTACTAATGTTCAACATGATAGCCAGTACAATAGCCAACCACCAAACTGGCCAGCCAGCCGTAATAGCGGTTGGTTGGGCGGTTGGTATAGGGACGTTCAACTACGTAGTCAGTACTAATGTTCAACATGATAGCCAGTACAATAGCCAACCACCAAACTGGCCAGCCAGCCGTAATGGCGGTTGGTTGGTTGGTTGGGCGGTTGGTATAGGGAAAGTTCAACTACGTAGTCAGTACTAATGTTCAACATGATAGCCAGTACATATGCCAACCACCAAACCGGCCAGCCAGCCGTAATGGCGGTTGGTTGGTTGGTTGGGCGGTTGGTATAGGAAATGTTCAACTACTTAGTCAGTACTAATGTTCAACATGATAGCCAGTACAATAGCCAACCACCAAACTGGCCAGCCAGCCGTAATGGCGGTTGGTTGGTTGGTTGGGCGGTTGGTATAGGGAAAGTTCAACTACGTAGTCAGTACTAATGTTCAACATGATAGCCAGTGCATATGCCAACCACAAAACCGGCCAGCCAGCGGTAATAGCAGTTGGTTGGGCGGTTGGTATAGGGAAAGTTCAACTACGTAGTCAGTACTAATGTTCAACATGATAGCCAGTACATATGCCAACCACCAAACCGGCCAGCCAGCCGTAATAGCGGTTGGCTGGTTGGGCGGTTGGTATAGGGAAAGTTCAACTACGTAGTCAGTACTAATGTTCAAGATGATAGCCAGTACATTATGCCAACCATCCAACCGGCCAGCCAGCCGTAATAGAGTTTGGATGGTTGGTTGGGCGGTTGGTATAGGGAAAGTTCAACTACGTAGTCAGTACTAATGTTCAACATGATAGCCAATACATATGCCACCCACCAAACCAGCCAGCTAGCCGTAATAGAGTTTGGTTGGTTGGTTGGGCGGTTGGTATAGGGAAAGTTCAACTACGTAGTCAGTACTAATGTTCAACATGATAGCCAGTACATATGCCAACCACCAAACCGGCCAGCCAGCCGTAATAGCGGTTGGCTGGTTGGGCGGTTGGAATAGGGAAAGTTCAACTACGTAGTCAGTACTAATGTTCAACATGATAGCCAGTACATATCCCAACCACCAAACTGGCCAGCCAGCCGTAATGGCGTTTGGTTGGTTGGTTGGGCGGTTGGTATAGGGAAAGTTCAACTACGTAGTCAGTACTAATGTTCAACATGATAGCCAGTACATATGCCAACCACCAAACTGGCCAGCCAGCCGTAATGGCGTTTGGTTGGTTGGTTGGGCGGTTGGTATAGGGAAAGTTCAACTACGTAGTCAGTACTAATGTTCAACATGATAGCCAGTACATATGCCAACCACCCAACCGGCCAGCCAGCCGTAATGGCGTTTGGTTGGTTGGTTGGGCGGTTGGTATAGGGAAAGTTCAACTACGTAGTCAGTACTAATGTTCAACATGATAGCCAGTACATATGCCAACCACCAAACTGGCCAGCCAGCCGTAATGGCGTTTGGTTGGTTGGTTGGGCGGTTGGTATAGGGAAAGTTCAACTACGTAGTCAGTACTAATGTTCAACATGATAGCCAGTACATATGCCAACCACCCAACCGGCCAGCCAGCCGTAATGGCGTTTGGTTGGTTGGTTGGGCGGTTGGTATAGGGAAAGTTCAACTACATAGTCAGTACTAATGTTCAACATGATAGCCAGTACATATGCCAACCACCAAACCGGCCTGCCAGCCGTAATAGCGGTTGGTTGGCTGGTTGGTCGGTTGGTATAGGGAAGGTTCAACTACGTAGTCAGTACTAATGTTCAACATGATAGCCAGTACATATGCCAACTACCAAACCGGCCTGCCAGCCGTAATAGCGGTTGGTTGGCTGGTTGGGCGGTTGGTATAGGGAAAGTTCAACTACGTAGTCAGTACTAATGTTCAACATGATAGCCAGTACATATGCCAACCAACCAACCGGCCTGCCAGCCGTAATAGCGGTTCGTTGGTTGGTTGGGCGGTTGGTATATGGAAAGTTCAACTACGTAGTCAGTACTAATGTTCAACATGATAGCCAGTACATATGCCAACCACCCAACCGGCCTGCCAGCCGTAATAGCGGTTCAGTTGGTTGGTTGGGCGGTTGGTATAGGGAAAGTTCAACTACGTAGTCAGTACTAATGTTCAACATGATAGCCAGTACATATGCTAACCACCCAACCGGCCTGCCAGCCGTAATAGCGGTTCAGTTGGTTGGTTGGGCGGTTGGTATAGGGAAAGTTCAACTACGTAGTCAGTACTAATGTTCAACATGATAGCCAGTACATATGGCAACCACCCAACCGGCCTGCCAGCCGTAATAGCGGTTCAGTTGGTTGGTTGGGCGGTTGGTATATGGAAAGTTCAACTACGTAGTCAGTACTAATGTTCAACATGATAGCCAGTACATATGCTAACCACCCAACCGGCCTGCCAGCCGTAATAGCGGTTCAGTTGGTTGGTTGGGCGGTTGGTATAGGGAAAGTTCAACTACGTAGTCAGTACTAATGTTCAACATGATAGCCAGTACATATGCCAACCACCAAACTGGCCAGCCAGCCGTAATAGCGCTTGGTTGGTTGGGCGGTTGGTATAGGGAAAGTTCAACTACGTAGTCAGTACTAATGTTCAACATGATAGCCAGTGCATATGCCAACCACCCAACCGGCCTGCCAGCCGTAATAGCGGTTCGTTGGTTGGTTGGTTGGGCGGTTGGTATATGGAAAGTTCAACTACGTAGTCAGTACTAATGTTCAACATGATAGCCAGTGCATATGCCAACCAGCCAACCGGCCAGCCAGCCGTAATAGCGGTTGGTTGGTTGGTTGGGCGGTTGGTATAGGGAAAGTTCAACTACGTAGTCAGTACTAATGTTCAACATGATAGCCAGTACATATGCCAACCACCAAACTGGCCAGCCAGCCGTAATAGCGCTTGGTTGGTTGGGCGGTTGGTATAGGGAAAGTTCAACTACGTAGTCAGTACTAATGTTCAACATGATAGCCAGTACATATGCCAACCACCAAACCGGCCAGCCAACCGTAATGGCGGTTGGTTGGCTGGACGGGCGGTTGGTATAGGGAATGTTCAACTACGTAGTCAGTACTAATGTTCAACATGATAGCCAGTACATATCCCAACCACCAAACCGGCCAGCCAGCCGTAATGGCGGTTGGTTGGCTGGACGGGCGGTTGGTATAGGGAATGTTCAACTACGTAGTCAGTACTAATGTTCAACATGATAGCCAGTACATATGCCAACCACCAAACCGGCCAGCCAACCGTAATGGCGGTTGGTTGGCTGGACGGGCGGTTGGTATAGGGAATGTTCAACTACGTAGTCAGTACTAATGTTCAACATGATAGCCAGTACATATGCCAACCACCAAACCTGCCAGCCAGCCGTAATAGCGGATGGCTGGTTGCTTGGGCGGTTGGTATAGGGAAAGTTCAACTACGTAGTCAGGTACTAATGTTCAACTACGTAGTCAGTACTAATGTTCAACATGATAGCCAGTACATATGCCAACCACCAAACCTGCCAGCCAGCCGTAATAGCGGATGGCTGGTTGCTTGGGCGGTTGGTATAGGGAAAGTTCAATTACGTAGTCAGTACTAATGTTCAACATGATAGCCAGTACATATGCCAACCACCAAACCTGCCAGCCAGCCGTAATAGCGGATGGCTGGTTGCTTGGGCGGTTGGTATAGGGAAAGTTCAACTACGTAGTCAGTACTAATGTTCAACATGATAGCCAGTACATTATGCCAACCATCCAACCGGCCAGCCAGCCGTAATAGAGTTTGGATGGTTGGTTGGGCGGTTGGTATAGGGAAAGTTCAACTACGTAGTCAGTACTAATGTTCAACATGATAGCCAATACATATGCCACCCACCAAACCAGCCAGCTAGCCGTAATAGAGTTTGGTTGGTTGGTTGGGCGGTGGGTATAGGGAAAGTTCAACTACGTAGTCAGTACTAATGTTCAACATGATAGCCAGTACATATGCCAACCACCAAACCGGCCAGCCAGCCGTAATAGCGGTTGGCTGGTTGGGCGGTTGGAATAGGGAAAGTTCAACTACGTAGTCAGTACTAATGTTCAACATGATAGCCAGTACATATGCCAACCACCCAACCGGCCAGCCAGCCGTAATGGCGTTTGGTTGGTTGGTTGGGCGGTTGGTATAGGGAAAGTTCAACTACGTAGTCAGTACTAATGTTCAACATGATAGCCAGTACATATGCCAACCACCAAACTGGCCAGCCAGCCGTAATGGCGTTTGGTTGGTTGGTTGGGCGGTTGGTATAGGGAAAGTTCAACTACGTAGTCAGTACTAATGTTCAACATGATAGCCAGTACATATGCCAACCACCCAACCGGCCAGCCAGCCGTAATGGCGTTTGGTTGGTTGGTTGGGCGGTTGGTATAGGGAAAGTTCAACTACGTAGTCAGTACTAATGTTCAACATGATAGCCAGTACATATGCCAACCACCAAACTGGCCAGCCAGCCGTAATGGCGTTTGGTTGGTTGGTTGGGCGGTTGGTATAGGGAAAGTTCAACTACGTAGTCAGTACTAATGTTCAACATGATAGCCAGTACATATGCCAACCACCCAACCGGCCAGCCAGCCGTAATGGCGTTTGGTTGGTTGGTTGGGCGGTTGGTATAGGGAAAGTTCAACTACATAGTCAGTACTAATGTTCAACATGATAGCCAGTACATATGCCAACCACCAAACCGGCCTGCCAGCCGTAATAGCGGTTGGTTGGCTGGTTGGTCGGTTGGTATAGGGAAGGTTCAACTACGTAGTCAGTACTAATGTTCAACATGATAGCCAGTACATATGCCAACTACCAAACCGGCCTGCCAGCCGTAATAGCGGTTGGTTGGCTGGTTGGGCGGTTGGTATAGGGAAAGTTCAACTACGTAGTCAGTACTAATGTTCAACATGATAGCCAGTACATATGCCAACCAACCAACCGGCCTGCCAGCCGTAATAGCGGTTCGTTGGTTGGTTGGGCGGTTGGTATATGGAAAGTTCAACTACGTAGTCAGTACTAATGTTCAACATGATAGCCAGTACATATGCCAACCACCCAACCGGCCTGCCAGCCGTAATAGCGGTTCAGTTGGTTGGTTGGGCGGTTGGTATAGGGAAAGTTCAACTACGTAGTCAGTACTAATGTTCAACATGATAGCCAGTACATATGCTAACCACCCAACCGGCCTGCCAGCCGTAATAGCGGTTCAGTTGGTTGGTTGGGCGGTTGGTATAGGGAAAGTTCAACTACGTAGTCAGTACTAATGTTCAACATGATAGCCAGTACATATGCCAACCACCCAACCGGCCTGCCAGCCGTAATAGCGGTTCAGTTGGTTGGTTGGGCGGTTGGTATATGGAAAGTTCAACTACGTAGTCAGTACTAATGTTCAACATGATAGCCAGTACATATGCTAACCACCCAACCGGCCTGCCAGCCGTAATAGCGGTTCAGTTGGTTGGTTGGGCGGTTGGTATAGGGAAAGTTCAACTACGTAGTCAGTACTAATGTTCAACATGATAGCCAGTACATATGCCAACCACCAAACTGGCCAGCCAGCCGTAATAGCGCTTGGTTGGTTGGGCGGTTGGTATAGGGAAAGTTCAACTACGTAGTCAGTACTAATGTTCAACATGATAGCCAGTGCATATGCCAACCACCCAACCGGCCTGCCAGCCGTAATAGCGGTTCGTTGGTTGGTTGGTTGGGCGGTTGGTATATGGAAAGTTCAACTACGTAGTCAGTACTAATGTTCAACATGATAGCCAGTGCATATGCCAACCAGCCAACCGGCCAGCCAGCCGTAATAGCGGTTGGTTGGTTGGTTGGGCGGTTGGTATAGGGAAAGTTCAACTACGTAGTCAGTACTAATGTTCAACATGATAGCCAGTACATATGCCAACCACCAAACTGGCCAGCCAGCCGTAATAGCGCTTGGTTGGTTGGGCGGTTGGTATAGGGAAAGTTCAACTACGTAGTCAGTACTAATGTTCAACATGATAGCCAGTACATATGCCAACCACCAAACCGGCCAGCCAACCGTAATGGCGGTTGGTTGGCTGGACGGGCCTTTGGTATAGGGAATGTTCAACTACGTAGTCAGTACTAATGTTCAACATGATAGCCAGTACATATCCCAACCACCAAACCGGCCAGCCAGCCGTAATGGCGGTTGGTTGGCTGGACGGGCGGTTGGTATAGGGAATGTTCAACTACGTAGTCAGTACTAATGTTCAACATGATAGCCAGTACATATGCCAACCACCAAACCGGCCAGCCAACCGTAATGGCGGTTGGTTGGCTGGACGGGCGGTTGGTATAGGGAATGTTCAACTACGTAGTCAGTACTAATGTTCAACATGATAGCCAGTACATATGCCAACCACCAAACCTGCCAGCCAGCCGTAATAGCGGATGGCTGGTTGCTTGGGCGGTTGGTATAGGGAAAGTTCAACTACGTAGTCAGTACTAATGTTCAACTACGTAGTCAGTACTAATGTTCAACATGATAGCCAGTACATATGCCAACCACCAAACCTGCCAGCCAGCCGTAATAGCGGATGGCTGGTTGCTTGGGCGGTTGGTATAGGGAAAGTTCAATTACGTAGTCAGTACTAATGTTCAACATGATAGCCAGTACATATGCCAACCACCAAACCTGCCAGCCAGCCGTAATAGCGAATGGCTGGTTGCTTGGGCGGTTGGTATAGGGAAAGTTCAACTACGTAGTCAGTACTAATGTTCAACATGATAGCCAGTACATAAGCCAACCACCAAACCTGCCAGCCAGCCGTAATAGCGGTTGGCTGGTTGCTTGGGCGGTTGGTATAGGGAAAGTTCAACTACGTAGTCAGTACTAATGTTCAACCTGATAGCCAGTACATATGCCAACCAACCAACCGGCCTGCCAGCCGTAATAGCGGTTGGTTGGTTGGTTGGGTGGTTGGTATAGGGAAAGTTCAACTACGTAGTCAGTACTAATGTTCAACATGATAGCCAGTACAATAGCCAACCACCAAACTGGCCAGCCAGCCGTAATAGCGGTTGGTTGGTTGGTTGGGCGGTTGGTATAGGGAACGTTGAACTACGTAGTCAGTACTAATGTTCAACATGATAGCCAGTACAATAGCCAACCACCAAACTGGCCAGCCAGCCGTAATGGCGGTTGGTTGGTTGGTTGGGCGGTTGGTATAGGGAAAGTTCAACTACGTAGTTAGTACTAATGTTCAACATGATAGCCAGTACATATGCCAACCACCAAACCGGCCAGCCAGCCGTAATGGCGGTTGGTTGGTTGGTTGGGCGGTTGGTATAGGGAATGTTCAACTACGTAGTCAGTACTAATGTTCAACATGATAGCCAGTACAATAGCCAACCACCAAACTGGCCAGCCAGCCGTAATGGCGGTTGGTTGGTTGGTTGGGCGGTTGGTATAGGGAAAGTTCAACTACGTAGTCAGTACTAATGTTCAACATGATAGCCAGTACATATGCCAACCACCCAACCGGCCAGCCAGCCGTAATAGCGGTTGGTTGGGCGGCTGGTATAGGGAAAGTTCAACTACGTAGTCAGTACTAATGTTCAACATGATAGCCAGTACATATGCCAACCACCCAACCGGCCAGCCAGCCGTAATAGCGGTTGGTTGGGCGGTTGTTATAGGGAAAGTTCAACTACGTAGTCAGTACTAATGTTCAACATGATAGCCAGTACATTATGCCAACCATCCAACCGGCCAGCCAGCCGTAATAGAGTTTGGATGGCTGGTTGGGCGGTTGGTATAGGGAAAGTTCAACTACGTATTCAGTACTAATGTTCAACATGATAGCCAGTACATGTGCCAACCACCCAACCGGCCAGCCAGCCGTAATAGCGGATGGCTGGTTGGGCGGTTGGTATAGGGAAAGTTCAACTACGTAGTCAGTACTAATGTTCAACATGATAGCCAGTACATTATGCCAACCATCCAACCGGCCAGCCAGCCGTAATAGAGTTTGGATGGTAGGTTGGGCGGTTGGTATAGGGAAAGTTCAACTACGTAGTCAGTACTAATGTTCAACATGATAGCCAGTACATATGCCACCCACCAAACCAGCCAGCTAGCCGTAATGGAGTTTGGTTGGTTGGTTGGGCGGTTGGTATAGGGAAAGTTCAACTACGTAGTCAGTACTAATGTTCAACATGATAGCCAGTACATATGCCAACCACCAAACCGGCCAGCCAGCCGTAATAGCGGATGGCTGGTTGGGCGGTTGGTATAGGGAAAGTTCAACTACGTAGTCAGTACTCTTTAACCCTCTCACTCTTGTTGTTCTCCTTCTCTCTCTAATATTTACCCTTCCCCCTTCTCTCTATATGTACTGTTTTCACTCTCTTTCACACACGCACGCACACACACACACACACACACACACACACACACACACACACACACACACGTTGATATATAGGTATATATCAACGTATATAATCACAAACATATACAGAAATATACAGACATATAAAACGTTTGAAATGGTGGCAACATTCCCCCAATATCAATAGCTCTTGATTACAATATGCTAAACATAGCAGATTAACCTCCCAACAACCGCAGAACATGCTAGAAATAGCAGCTAAAGTATTCCTCAAATTACACATCCGATGCCATGTTAAATGCTAGAAACAGCAGAAAAATAACGTCTTCTAGTGACATTTTAAATAACAACGAAATTTCCTTCAAGTTATAACGGTAATGGTGTTAGAAACTGCTAGAAAAAGCAGCCAAATCTACGCGTAAACATATAAACTGCTAGTTAAAATTCCCCATAAATATATAGATTTTAATATAAATTCGAGAATCGTAATCTACATATTTTAATACGTATCTCTACAAAATTTCAATTAAAAAGATGCAATATTAAGAAAGTTATTAAAGAAACAATATAGGAGGGGGGGGGGGGGATTTGATAACATAAAAAGTTACGGTCAATGGGAAATAACTCACAAAAAAATATTTGAACGATTTACTTGCCCTTGAAAACGCTAAAACCTACCGCCTAACCGGCCAGCCAGTGGTAATGGCGGATAGCTGGCCGGTTAGGCGGTAGGTTAGGGAAGGTTCAACTACGTAGTCAGTACTAATGTTCAACATGATAGCCAGTACATATGCCAACCACCCAACCGGCCAGCCAGCCGTAATAGCGGTTGGTTGGTTGGTTGGGCGGTTGGTATAGGGAAAGTTCAACTACGTAGTCAGTACTAATGTTCAACATGATAGCCAGTACATATGCCAACCACCAAACCGGCCAGCCAGCCGTAATAGCGGTTGGTTGGCTGGTTGGTCGGTTGGTATAGGGAAGGTTCAACTACGTAGTCAGTACTAATGTTCAACATGATAGCCAGTACATATGCCAACCACCCAACCGGCCAGCCAGCCGTAATAGCGGTTGGTTGGTGGGTTGGGCGGTTGGTATAGGGAAAGTTCAACTACGTAGTCAGTACTAATGTTCAACATGATAGCCAGTACATATGCCAACCACCAAACCGGCCAGCCAGCCGTAATAGCGGTTGGTTGGTGGGTTGGGCGGTTGGTATAGGGAAAGTTCAACTACGTAGTCAGTACTAATGTTCAACATGATAGCCAGTACATATGCCAACCACCCAACCGGCCAGCCAGCCGGTATGTATAGGGAAAGTTCAACTACGTAGTCAGTACTAATGTTCAACATGATAGCCAGTACATATGCCACCCACCAAACCGGCCTGCCAGCCGTAATAGGGGTTGGTTGGCGGGTTGGTCGGTTGGTATAGGGAAGGTTCAACTACGTAGTCAGTACTAATGTTCAACATGATAGCCAGTACATATGCCAACCACCCAACCGGCCAGCCAGCCGTAATAGCGGTTGGTTGGTTGGTTAGGCGGTTGGTATAGGGAAAGTTCAACTACGTAGTCAGTACTAATGTTCAACATGATAGCCAGTACATATGCCAACCACCCAACCGGCCAGCCAGCCGTAATAGCGGTTGGTTGGTTGGTTGGGCGGTTGGTATAGGGAAAGTTCAACTACGTAGTCAGTACTAATGTTCAACATGATAGCCAGTACATATGCCAACCACCAAACCGGCCAGCCAGCCGTAATAGCGGTTGGTTGGCTGGTTGGTCGGTTGGTATAGGGAAGGTTCAACTACGTAGTCAGTACTAATGTTCAACATGATAGCCAGTACATATGCCAACCAACCAACCGGCCTGCCAGCCGTAATAGCGGTTGGTTGGTTGGTTGGGCGGTTGGTATAGGGAAAGTTCAACTACGTAGTCAGTACTAATGTTCAACATGATAGCCAGTACATATGCCAACCACCAAACCGGCCAGCCAGCCGTAATAGCGGTTGGTTGGTGGGTTGGGCGGTTGGTATAGGGAAAGTTCAACTACGTAGTCAGTACTAATGTTCAACATGATAGCCAGTACATATGCCAACCACCAAACCGGCCAGCCAGCCGTAATAGCGGTTGGTTGGCTGGTTGGTCGGTTGGTATAGGGAAGGTTCAACTACGTAGTCAGTACTAATGTTCAACATGATAGCCAGTACATATGCCAACCACCCAACCGGCCAGCCAGCCGTAATAGCGGTTGGTTGGTGGGTTGGGCGGTTGGTATAGGGAAAGTTCAACTACGTAGTCAGTACTAATGTTCAACATGATAGCCAGTACATATGCCAACCACCAAACCGGCCAGCCAGCCGTAATAGCGGTTGGTTGGTGGGTTGGGCGGTTGGTATAGGGAAAGTTCAACTACGTAGTCAGTACTAATGTTCAACATGATAGCCAGTACATATGCCAACCACCCAACCGGCCAGCCAGCCGTAATAGCGGTTGGTTGGTGGGTTGGGCGGTTGGTATAGGGAAAGTTCAACTACGTAGTCAGTACTAATGTTCAACATGATAGCCAGTACATATGCCACCCACCAAACCGGCCTGCCAGCCGTAATAGCGGTTGGTTGGCGGGTTGGTCGGTTGGTATAGGGAAGGTTCAACTACGTAGTCAGTACTAATGTTCAACATGATAGCCAGTACATATGCCAACCACCCAACCGGCCAGCCAGCCGTAATAGCGGTTGGTTGGTTGGTTAGGCGGTTGGTATAGGGAAAGTTCAACTACGTAGTCAGTACTAATGTTCAACATGATAGCCAGTACATATGCCAACCACCCAACCGGCCAGCCAGCCGTAATAGCGGTTGGTTGGTTGGTTGGGCGGTTGGTATAGGGAAAGTTCAACTACGTAGTCAGTACTAATGTTCAACATGATAGCCAGTACATATGCCAACCACCAAACCGGCCAGCCAGCCGTAATAGCGGTTGGTTGGCTGGTTGGTCGGTTGGTATAGGGAAGGTTCAACTACGTAGTCAGTACTAATGTTCAACATGATAGCCAGTACATATGCCAACCAACCAACCGGCCTGCCAGCCGTAATAGCGGTTGGTTGGTTGGTTGGGCGGTTGGTATAGGGAAAGTTCAACTACGTAGTCAGTACTAATGTTCAACATGATAGCCAGTACATATGCCAACCACCCAACCGGCCAGCCAGCCGTAATAGCGGTTGGTTGGTTGGTTAGGCGGTTGGTATAGGGAAAGTTCAACTACGTAGTCAGTACTAATGTTCAACATGATAGCCAGTACATATGCCAACCACCCAACCGGCCAGCCAGCCGTAATAGCGGTTGGTTGGTTGGTTGGGCGGTTGGTATAGGGAAAGTTCAACTACGTAGTCAGTACTAATGTTCAACATGATAGCCAGTACATATGCCAACCACCAAACCGGCCAGCCAGCCGTAATAGCGGTTGGTTGGCTGGTTGGTCGGTTGGTATAGGGAAGGTTCAACTACGTAGTCAGTACTAATGTTCAACATGATAGCCAGTACATATGCCAACCACCCAACCGGCCAGCCAGCCGTAATAGCGGTTGGTTGGTGGGTTGGGCGGTTGGTATAGGGAAAGTTCAACTACGTAGTCAGTACTAATGTTCAACATGATAGCCAGTACATATGCCAACCACCAAACCGGCCAGCCAGCCGTAATAGCGGTTGGTTGGTGGGTTGGGCGGTTGGTATAGGGAAAGTTCAACTACGTAGTCAGTACTAATGTTCAACATGATAGCCAGTACATATGCCAACCACCCAACCGGCCAGCCAGCCGTAATAGCGGTTGGTTGGTTGGTTGGGCGGTTGGTATAGGGAAAGTTCAACTACGTAGTCAGTACTAATGTTCAACATGATAGCCAGTACATATGCCAACCACCAAACCGGCCAGCCAGCCGTAATAGCGGTTGGTTGGCTGGTTGGTCGGTTGGTATAGGGAAGGTTCAACTACGTAGTCAGTACTAATGTTCAATATGATAGCCAGTACATATGCCAACCAACCAACCGGCCTGCCAGCCGTAATAGCGGTTGGTTGGTTGGTTGGGCGGTTGGTATAGGGAAAGTTCAACTACGTAGTCAGTACTAATGTTCAACATGATAGCCAGTACATATGCCAACCACCAAACCGGCCAGCCAGCCGTAATAGCGGTTGGTTGGTGGGTTGGGCGGTTGGTATAGGGAAAGTTCAACTACGTAGTCAGTACTAATGTTCAACATGATAGCCAGTACATATGCCAACCACCAAACCGGCCAGCCAGCCGTAATAGCGGTTGGTTGGCTGGTTGGTCGGTTGGTATAGGGAAGGTTCAACTACGTAGTCAGTACTAATGTTCAACATGATAGCCAGTACATATGCCAACCACCCAACCGGCCAGCCAGCCGTAATAGCGGTTGGTTGGTGGGTTGGGCGGTTGGTATAGGGAAAGTTCAACTACGTAGTCAGTACTAATGTTCAACATGATAGCCAGTACATATGCCAAGCACCAAACCGGCCAGCCAGCCGTAATAGCGGTTGGTTGGTGGGTTGGGCGGTTGGTATAGGGAAAGTTCAACTACGTAGTCAGTACTAATGTTCAACATGATAGCCAGTACATATGCCAACCACCCAACCGGCCAGCCAGCCGTAATAGCGGTTGGTTGGTGGGTTGGGCGGTTGGTATAGGGAAAGTTCAACTACGTAGTCAGTACTAATGTTCAACATGATAGCCAGTACATATGCCACCCACCAAACCGGCCTGCCAGCCGTAATAGCGGTTGGTTGGCGGGTTGGTCGGTTGGTATAGGGAAGGTTCAACTACGTAGTCAGTACTAATGTTCAACATGATAGCCAGTACATATGCCAACCACCCAACCGGCCAGCCAGCCGTAATAGCGGTTGGTTGGTTGGTTAGGCGGTTGGTATAGGGAAAGTTCAACTACGTAGTCAGTACTAATGTTCAACATGATAGCCAGTACATATGCCAACCACCCAACCGGCCAGCCAGCCGTAATAGCGGTTGGTTGGTTGGTTGGGCGGTTGGTATAGGGAAAGTTCAACTACGTAGTCAGTACTAATGTTCAACATGATAGCCAGTACATATGCCAACCACCAAACCGGCCAGCCAGCCGTAATAGCGGTTGGTTGGCTGGTTGGTCGGTTGGTATAGGGAAGGTTCAACTACGTAGTCAGTACTAATGTTCAACATGATAGCCAGTACATATGCCAACCAACCAACCGGCCTGCCAGCCGTAATAGCGGTTGGTTGGTTGGTTGGGCGGTTGGTATAGGGAAAGTTCAACTACGTAGTCAGTACTAATGTTCAACATGATAGCCAGTACATATGCCAACCACCCAACCGGCCAGCCAGCCGTAATAGCGGTTGGTTGGTTGGTTAGGCGGTTGGTATAGGGAAAGTTCAACTACGTAGTCAGTACTAATGTTCAACATGATAGCCAGTACATATGCCAACCACCCAACCGGCCAGCCAGCCGTAATAGCGGTTGGTTGGTTGGTTGGGCGGTTGGTATAGGGAAAGTTCAACTACGTAGTCAGTACTAATGTTCAACATGATAGCCAGTACATATGCCAACCACCCAACCGGCCAGCCAGCCGTAATAGCGGTTGGTTGGTGGGTTGGGCGGTTGGTATAGGGAAAGTTCAACTACGTAGTCAGTACTAATGTTCAACATGATAGCCAGTACATATGCCACCCACCAAACCGGCCTGCCAGCCGTAATAGCGGTTGGTTGGCGGGTTGGTCGGTTGGTATAGGGAAGGTTCAACTACGTAGTCAGTACTAATGTTCAACATGATAGCCAGTACATATGCCAACCACCCAACCGGCCAGCCAGCCGTAATAGCGGTTGGTTGGTTGGTTAGGCGGTTGGTATAGGGAAAGTTCAACTACGTAGTCAGTACTAATGTTCAACATGATAGCCAGTACATATGCCAACCACCCAACCGGCCAGCCAGCCGTAATAGCGGTTGGTTGGTTGGTTGGGCGGTTGGTATAGGGAAAGTTCAACTACGTAGTCAGTACTAATGTTCAACATGATAGCCAGTACATATGCCAACCACCAAACCGGCCAGCCAGCCGTAATAGCGGTTGGTTGGCTGGTTGGTCGGTTGGTATAGGGAAGGTTCAACTACGTAGTCAGTACTAATGTTCAACATGATAGCCAGTACATATGCCAACCAACCAACCGGCCTGCCAGCCGTAATAGCGGTTGGTTGGTTGGTTGGGCGGTTGGTATAGGGAAAGTTCAACTACGTAGTCAGTACTAATGTTCAACATGATAGCCAGTACATATGCCAACCACCCAACCGGCCAGCCAGCCGTAATAGCGGTTGGTTGGTTGGTTAGGCGGTTGGTATAGGGAAAGTTCAACTACGTAGTCAGTACTAATGTTCAACATGATAGCCAGTACATATGCCAACCACCCAACCGGCCAGCCAGCCGTAATAGCGGTTGGTTGGTTGGTTGGGCGGTTGGTATAGGGAAAGTTCAACTACGTAGTCAGTACTAATGTTCAACATGATAGCCAGTACATATGCCAACCACCAAACCGGCCAGCCAGCCGTAATAGCGGTTGGTTGGCTGGTTGGTCGGTTGGTATAGGGAAGGTTCAACTACGTAGTCAGTACTAATGTTCAACATGATAGCCAGTACATATGCCAACCAACCAACCGGCCTGCCAGCCGTAATAGCGGTTGGTTGGTTGGTTGGGCGGTTGGTATAGGGAAAGTTCAACTACGTAGTCAGTACTAATGTTCAACATGATAGCCAGTACATATGCCAACCACCAAACCGGCCAGCCAGCCGTAATAGCGGTTGGTTGGTGGGTTGGGCGGTTGGTATAGGGAAAGTTCAACTACGTAGTCAGTACTAATGTTCAACATGATAGCCAGTACATATGCCAACCACCAAACCGGCCAGCCAGCCGTAATAGCGGTTGGTTGGCTGGTTGGTCGGTTGGTATAGGGAAGGTTCAACTACGTAGTCAGTACTAATGTTCAACATGATAGCCAGTACATATGCCAACCACCCAACCGGCCAGCCAGCCGTAATAGCGGTTGGTTGGTGGGTTGGGCGGTTGGTATAGGGAAAGTTCAACTACGTAGTCAGTACTAATGTTCAACATGATAGCCAGTACATATGCCAACCACCAAACCGGCCAGCCAGCCGTAATAGCGGTTGGTTGGTGGGTTGGGCGGTTGGTATAGGGAAAGTTCAACTACGTAGTCAGTACTAATGTTCAACATGATAGCCAGTACATATGCCAACCACCCAACCGGCCAGCCAGCCGTAATAGCGGTTGGTTGGTGGGTTGGGCGGTTGGTATAGGGAAAGTTCAACTACGTAGTCAGTACTAATGTTCAACATGATAGCCAGTACATATGCCACCCACCAAACCGGCCTGCCAGCCGTAATAGCGGTTGGTTGGCGGGTTGGTCGGTTGGTATAGGGAAGGTTCAACTACGTAGTCAGTACTAATGTTCAACATGATAGCCAGTACATATGCCAACCAACCAACCGGCCTGCCAGCCGTAATAGCGGTTGGTTGGTTGGTTGGGCGGTTGGTATAGGGAAAGTTCAACTACGTAGTCAGTACTAATGTTCAACATGATAGCCAGTACATATGCCAACCACCAAACCGGCCTGCCAGCCGTAATAGCGGTTGGTTGGCGGGTTGGTCGGTTGGTATAGGGAAGGTTCAACTACGTAGTCAGTACTAATGTTCAACATGATAGCCAGTACATATGCCAACCACCCAACCGGCCAGCCAGCCGTAATAGCGGTTGGTTGGTTGGTTGGGCGGTTGGTATAGGGAAAGTTCAACTACGTAGTCAGTACTAATGTTCAACATGATAGCCAGTACATATGCCAACCACCCAACCGGCCAGCCAGCCGTAATAGCGGTTGGTTGGTTGGTTGGGTGGTTGGTATAGGGAAAGTTCAACTACGTAGTCAGTACTAATGTTCAACCTGATAGCCAGTACATATGCCAACCACCCAACCGGCCAGCCAGCCGTAATAGCGGTTGGTTGGTTGGTTGGTTGGTTGGTTGGGCGGTTGGTATAGGGAAAGTTCAACTACGTAGTCGGTACTAATGTTCAACATGATAGCCAATACATACGCCAACCACCCAACCGGCCTGCCAGCCGTAATAGCGGTTCGTTGGTTGGTTGGTTGGGCGGTTGGTATATGGAAAGTTCAACTACGTAGTCAGTACTAATGTTCAACATGATAGCCAGTGCATATGCCAACCACCCAACCGGCCAGCCAGCCGTAATAGCGGTTGGTTGGTTGGTTGGGCGGTTGGTATAGGGAAAGTTCAACTACGTAGTGAGTATTAATGTTCAACATGATAGCCAGTACATATGCCAACCACCAAACCGACCAGCCAGCCGTAATAGCGGTTGGTTGGTTGGTTGGGCGGTTGGTATAGGGAACGTTCAACTACGTAATCAGTACTAATGTTCAACATGATAGCCAGTACATACGCCAACCAACCAACCGGCCAGCCAGTCGTAATAGCGGTGCATTGGTTGGTTGGGTGGTTGGTATAGGGAAAGTTCAAGTACGTAGTCAGTACTAATGTTCAACATGATAGCCAATACATACGCCAACCACCCAACCGGCCTGCCAGCCGTAATAGCGGTTCGTTGGTTGGTTGGTTGGGCGGTTGGTATATGGAAAGTTCAACTACGTAGTCAGTACTAATGTTCAACATGATAGCCAGTGCATATGCCAACCACCCAACCGGCCAGCCAGCCGTAATAGCGGTTGGTTGGTTGGTTGGGCGGTTGGTATAGGGAAAGTTCAACTACGTAGTGAGTATTAATGTTCAACATGATAGCCAGTACATATGCCAACCACCAAAGCAACCAGCCAGCCGTAATAGCGGTTGGTTGGTTGGTTGGGCGGTTGGTATAGGGAACGTTCAACTACGTAATCAGTACTAATGTTCAACATGATAGCCAGTACATACGCCAACCAACCAACCGGCCAGCCAGTCGTAATAGCGGTGCATTGGTTGGTTGGGTGGTTGGTATAGGGAAAGTTCAAGTACGTAGTCAGTACTAATGTTCAACATGATAGCCAATACATACGCCAACCAACCAACCGGCCAGCCAGTCGTAATAGCGGTTGGTTGGTTGGTTGGGCGGTTGGTATAGGGAAAGTTCAACTACGTAATCAGTACTAATGTTCAACATGATAGCCAGTACATACGCCAACCAACCAACCGGCCAGCCAGTCGTAATAGCGGTTGGTTGGTTGGTTGGGCGGTTGGTATAGGGAAAGTTCAACTACGTAATCAGTACTAATGTTCAACATGATAGCCAGTACATACGCCAACCAACCAACCGGCCAGCCAGCCGTAATAGCGGTTGGTTGGTTGGTTGGGCGGTTGGTATAGGGAAAGTTCAACTACGTAATCAGTACTAATGTTCAACATGATAGCCAGTACATATGCCAACCACCAAACTGGCCAGCCAGGCTTAATAGCGGTTGGTTGGTTGGTTGGGCGGTTGGTATAGGGAAAGTTCAACTACGTAGTCAGTACTAATGTTCAACATGATAGCCGCTACATATGCCAACCCTCCAACCGTCCAGCCAGTCGTAATGGCGGTTGGTTGGTTGGGCGGTTGGTATAGGGAACGTTCAACTACGTAGTCAGTACTAATGTTCAACATGATAGCCGCTACATATGCCAACCCTCCAACCGTCCAGCCAGTCGTAATGGCGGTTGGTTGGTTGGGCGGTTGGTATAGGGAACGTTCAACTACGTAGTCAGTACTAATGTTCAACATGATAGCCAGTACATACGCCAGCCACCAAACCGGCCAGCCAGCCGTAATAGCGGTTGGTTGGTTGGTTGGGTGGTTGGTATAGAGAAAGTTCAACTACGTAGTCAGTACTAATGTTCAACATGATAGCCAGTGCATATGCCAACCACCCAACCGGCCAGCCAGCCGTAATAGCGGTTGGTTGGTTGGTTGGGCGGTTGGTATAGGGAAAGTTCAACTACGTAGTCAGTACTAATGTTCAACATGATAGCCAGTTCATATGCCAACCACCAAACCGGCCAGCCAGCCGTAATAGCGGTTGGTTGGTTGGTTGGGCGGTTGGTATAGGGAAAGTTCAACTACGTAGTCAGTACTAATGTTCAACATGATAGCCAGTACATATGCCAACCACCAAACCGACCAGCCAGCCGTAATAGCGCTTGGTTGGTTGGTTGGGCGGTTGGTATAGGGAAAGTTCAACTACGTAGTCAGTACTAATGTTCAACATGATAGCCAGTGCATATGCCAACCACCCAACCGGCAGCCAGCCTTAATAGCGGTTGGTTGGTTGGTTGGGCGGTTGGTATAGGGAAAGTTCAACTACGTAGTCAGTACTAATGTTCAACATGATAGCCAGTGCATATGCCAACCACCCAACCGGCAGCCAGCCGTAATAGCGGTTGGTTGGTTGGTTGGGCGGTTGGTATAGGGAAAGTTCAACTACATCGTCAGTACTAATGTTCAACATGATAGCCAGTACATATGCCAACCACCAAACCGACCAGCCAGCCGTAATAGCGCTTGGTTGGTTGGTTGGGCGGTTGGTATAGGGAAAGTTCAACTACGTAGTCAGTACTAATGTTCAACATGATAGCCAGTGCATATGCCAACCACCCAACCGGCAGCCAGCCGTAATAGCGGTTGGTTGGTTGGTTGGGCGGTTGGTATAGGGAAAGTTCAACTACATAGTCAGTACTAATGTTCAACATGATAGCCAGTGCATATGCCAACCACCCAACCGGCCAGCCAGCCGTAATAGCGGTTAGTTGGTTGGTTGGGCGGTTGGTATAGGGAAAGTTCAACTACGTAGTCAGTACTAATGTTCAACATGATAGCCAGTACATATGCCAACCGGCCTGCCAGCCGTAATAGCGGTTGTTTGGTTGGTTGGTCGGTTGGTATAGAGAAACTTCGACTACGTAGTCGGTACTAATGTTCAACATGATAGCCAGTACTAATGTTCAACATGATAGCCAGTACATATGCCAACCACCAAATCGGCCAGCCAGCCGTAATAGCGGTTGTTTGGTTGGTTGGTCGGTTGGTATAGGGAAAGTTCAACTACGTAGTCAGTACTAATGTTCAACATGATAGCCAGTACATACGCCAACCACCCAACCGGCAGCCAGCCGTAATAGCGGTTGGTTGGTTGGTTGGGCGGTTGGTATAGGGAAAGTTCAACTACGTAGTCAGTACTAATGTTCAACATGATAGCCAGTACATACGCCAACCACCCAACCGGCAGCCAGCCGTAATAGCGGTTGGTTGGTTGGTTGGGCGGTTGGTATAGGGAAAGTTCAACTACGTAGTCAGTACTAATGTTCAACATAATAGCCAGTGCATATGCCAACCACCAAACCGGCCAGCCAGCCGTAATAGCGGTTAGTTGGTTGGTTGGGCGGTTGGTATAGGGAACGTTCAACTACGTAGTCAGTACTAATGTTCAACATGATAGCCAGTGCATATGCCAACCAACCAATCGGCCAGCCAGTCGTAATAGCGGTTGGTTGGCTGGTTGGGCGGTTGGTATAGGGAACGTTCAACTACGTAGTCAGTACTAATGTTCAACATGATAGCCAGTACATATGCTAACCACCAAAACGGCCAGCCAGCCGTAATAGCGGTTGGTTGGGCGGTTGGGCGGTTGGTATAGGGAAAGTTCAACTACGTAATCAGTACTAATGTTCAACATGATAGCCAGTACATATGCCAACCACCAAACTGGCCAGCCAGCCGTAATAGCGGTTGGTTGGTTGGTTGGGCGGTTGGTATAGGGAAAGTTCAACTACGTAATCAGTACTAATGTTCAACATGATAGCCAGTGCATATGCCAACCAACCAATCGGCCAGCCAGTCGTAATAGCGGTTGGTTGGCTGGTTGGGCGGTTGGTATAGGGAACGTTCAACTACGTAGTCAGTACTAATGTTCAACATGATAGCCAGTACATATGCTAACCACCAAACCGGCCAGCCAGCCGTAATAGCGGTTGGTTGGTTGGTTAGTCGGTTGGTATAGGGAAAGTTCAACTACGTAGTCAGTACTAATGTTCAACATGATAGCCAGCACATATGCCAACCAACCAACCGGCCAGCCAGCCGTAATAGCGGTTAGTTGGTTGGTTGGGCGGTTGGTATAGGGAAAGTTCAACTACGTAGTCAGTACTAATGTTCAACATGATAGCCAGTGCATATGCCAACCACCAAACCGGCCAGCCAGCCGTAATAGCGGTTAGTTGGTTGGTTGGGCGGTTGGTATAGGGAAAGTTCAACTACGTAGTCAGTACTAATGTTCAACATGATAGCCAGTGCATATGCCAACCACCAAACCGGCCAGCCAGCCGTAATAGCGGTTAGTTGGTTGGTTGGGCGGTTGGTATAGGGAAAGTTCAACTACGTAGTCAGTACTAATGTTCAACATGATAGCCAGTGCATATGCCAACCACCAAACCGGCCAGCCAGCCGTAATAGCGGTTAGTTGGTTGGTTGGGCGGTTGGTATAGGGAAAGTTCAACTACGTAGTCAGTACTAATGTTCAACATGATAGCCAGTGCATATGCCAACCACCCAACCGGCAGCCAGCCGTAATGGCGTTTGGTTGGTTGGTTGGGCGGTTGGTATAGGGAAAGTTCAACTACGTAGTCAGTACTAATGTTCAACATGATAGCCAGTACATATGCCAACCACTAAACCGGCCTGCCAGCCGTAATAGCGGCTGGTTGGCTGGTTGGGCGGTTGGTATAGGGAAAGTTCAACTACGTAGTCAGTACTAATGTTCAACATAATAGCCAGTACATACGCCAACCAACCAACCGGCCTGCCAGCCGTAATAGCGGTTCGTTGGTTGGTTGGGTGGTTGGTATAGGGAAAGTTCAACTACGTAGTCAGTACTAATGTTCAACATGATAGCCAGTACATATGCCAACCACCCAACCGGCCAGCCAGCCGTAATAGCGGTTGGTTGGTTGGTTGGGCGGTTGGTATAGGGAAAGTTCAACTACGTAGTCAGTACTAATGTTCAACATGATAGCCAGTACATATGCCAACCACCCAACCGGCCAGCCAGCCGTAATAGCGGTTGGTTGGTTGGTTGGGTGGTTGGTATAGGGAAAGTTCAACTACGTAGTCAGTACTAATGTTCAACCTGATAGCCAGTACATATGCCAACCACCCAACCGGCCAGCCAGCCGTAATAGCGGTTGGTTGGTTGGTTGGTTGGTTGGGCGGTTGGTATAGGGAAAGTTCAACTACGTAGTCGGTACTAATGTTCAACATGATAGCCAATACATACGCCAACCACCCAACCGGCCTGCCAGCCGTAATAGCGGTTCGTTGGTTGGTTGGTTGGGCGGTTGGTATATGGGAAGTTCAACTACGTAGTCAGTACTAATGTTCAACATGATAGCCAGTGCATATGCCAACCACCCAACCGGCCAGCCAGCCGTAATAGCGGTTGGTTGGTTGGTTGGGCGGTTGGTATAGGGAAAGTTCAACTACGTAGTGAGTATTAATGTTCAACATGATAGCCAGTACATATGCCAACCACCAAAGCAACCAGCCAGCCGTAATAGCGGTTGGTTGGTTGGTTGGGCGGTTGGTATAGGGAACGTTCAACTACGTAATCAGTACTAATGTTCAACATGATAGCCAGTACATACGCCAACCAACCAACCGGCCAGCCAGTCGTAATAGCGGTGCATTGGTTGGTTGGGTGGTTGGTATAGGGAAAGTTCAAGTACGTAGTCAGTACTAATGTTCAACATGATAGCCAATACATACGCCAACCAACCAACCGGCCAGCCAGTCGTAATAGCGGTTGGTTGGTTGGTTGGGCGGTTGGTATAGGGAAAGTTCAACTACGTAATCAGTACTAATGTTCAACATGATAGCCAGTACATACGCCAACCAACCAACCGGCCAGCCAGTCGTAATAGCGGTTGGTTGGTTGGTTGGGCGGTTGGTATAGGGAAAGTTCAACTACGTAATCAGTACTAATGTTCAACATGATAGCCAGTACATACGCCAACCAACCAACCGGCCAGCCAGCCGTAATAGCGGTTGGTTGGTTGGTTGGGCGGTTGGTATAGGGAAAGTTCAACTACGTAATCAGTACTAATGTTCAACATGATAGCCAGTACATATGCCAACCACCAAACTGGCCAGCCAGGCTTAATAGCGGTTGGTTGGTTGGTTGGGCGGTTGGTATAGGGAAAGTTCAACTACGTAGTCAGTACTAATGTTCAACATGATAGCCGCTACATATGCCAACCCTCCAACCGTCCAGCCAGTCGTAATGGCGGTTGGTTGGTTGGGCGGTTGGTATAGGGAACGTTCAACTACGTAGTCAGTACTAATGTTCAACATGATAGCCGCTACATATGCCAACCCTCCAACCGTCCAGCCAGTCGTAATGGCGGTTGGTTGGTTGGGCGGTTGGTATAGGGAACGTTCAACTACGTAGTCAGTACTAATGTTCAACATGATAGCCAGTACATACGCCAGCCACCAAACCGGCCAGCCAGCCGTAATAGCGGTTGGTTGGTTGGTTGGGTGGTTGGTATAGAGAAAGTTCAACTACGTAGTCAGTACTAATGTTCAACATGATAGCCAGTGCATATGCCAACCACCCAACCGGCAAGCCAGCCGTAATAGCGGTTGGTTGGTTGGTTGGGCGGTTGGTATAGGGAAAGTTCAACTACGTAGTCAGTACTAATGTTCAACATGATAGCCAGTTCATATGCCAACCACCAAACCGGCCAGCCAGCCGTAATAGCGGTTGGTTGGTTGGTTGGGCGGTTGGTATAGGGAAAGTTCAACTACGTAGTCAGTACTAATGTTCAACATGATAGCCAGTACATATGCCAACCACCAAACCGACCAGCCAGCCGTAATAGCGCTTGGTTGGTTGGTTGGGCGGTTGGTATAGGGAAAGTTCAACTACGTAGTCAGTACTAATGTTCAACATGATAGCCAGTGCATATGCCAACCACCCAACCGGCAGCCAGCCTTAATAGCGGTTGGTTGGTTGGTTGGGCGGTTGGTATAGGGAAAGTTCAACTACGTAGTCAGTACTAATGTTCAACATGATAGCCAGTGCATATGCCAACCACCCAACCGGCAGCCAGCCGTAATAGCGGTTGGTTGGTTGGTTGGGCGGTTGGTATAGGGAAAGTTCAACTACATCGTCAGTACTAATGTTCAACATGATAGCCAGTACATATGCCAACCACCAAACCGACCAGCCAGCCGTAATAGCGCTTGGTTGGTTGGTTGGGCGGTTGGTATAGGGAAAGTTCAACTACGTAGTCAGTACTAATGTTCAACATGATAGCCAGTGCATATGCCAACCACCCAACCGGCAGCCAGCCGTAATAGCGGTTGGTTGGTTGGTTGGGCGGTTGGTATAGGGAAAGTTCAACTACATAGTCAGTACTAATGTTCAACATGATAGCCAGTGCATATGCCAACCACCCAACCGGCCAGCCAGCCGTAATAGCGGTTAGTTGGTTGGTTGGGCGGTTGGTATAGGGAAAGTTCAACTACGTAGTCAGTACTAATGTTCAACATGATAGCCAGTACATATGCCAACCGGCCTGCCAGCCGTAATAGCGGTTGTTTGGTTGGTTGGTCGGTTGGTATAGAGAAACTTCGACTACGTAGTCGGTACTAATGTTCAACATGATAGCCAGTACTAATGTTCAACATGATAGCCAGTACATATGCCAACCACCAAATCGGCCAGCCAGCCGTAATAGCGGTTGTTTGGTTGGTTGGTCGGTTGGTATAGGGAAAGTTCAACTACGTAGTCAGTACTAATGTTCAACATGATAGCCAGTACATACGCCAACCACCCAACCGGCAGCCAGCCGTAATAGCGGTTGGTTGGTTGGTTGGGCGGTTGGTATAGGGAAAGTTCAACTACGTAGTCAGTACTAATGTTCAACATGATAGCCAGTACATACGCCAACCACCCAACCGGCAGCCAGCCGTAATAGCGGTTGGTTGGTTGGTTGGGCGGTTGGTATAGGGAAAGTTCAACTACGTAGTCAGTACTAATGTTCAACATAATAGCCAGTGCATATGCCAACCACCAAACCGGCCAGCCAGCCGTAATAGCGGTTAGTTGGTTGGTTGGGCGGTTGGTATAGGGAACGTTCAACTACGTAGTCAGTACTAATGTTCAACATGATAGCCAGTGCATATGCCAACCAACCAATCGGCCAGCCAGTCGTAATAGCGGTTGGTTGGCTGGTTGGGCGGTTGGTATAGGGAACGTTCAACTACGTAGTCAGTACTAATGTTCAACATGATAGCCAGTACATATGCTAACCACCAAAACGGCCAGCCAGCCGTAATAGCGGTTGGTTGGGCGGTTGGGCGGTTGGTATAGGGAAAGTTCAACTACGTAATCAGTACTAATGTTCAACATGATAGCCAGTACATATGCCAACCACCAAACCGGCCTGCCAGCCGTAATAGCGGTTGGTTGGCGGGTTGGTCGGTTGGTATAGGGAAGGTTCAACTACGTAGTCAGTACTAATGTTCAACATGATAGCCAGTACATATGCCAACCACCCAACCGGCCAGCCAGCCGTAATAGCGGTTGGTTGGTTGGTTAGGCGGTTGGTATAGGGAAAGTTCAACTACGTAGTCAGTACTAATGTTCAACATGATAGCCAGTACATATGCCAACCACCCAACCGGCCAGCCAGCCGTAATAGCGGTTGGTTGGTTGGTTGGGCGGTTGGTATAGGGAAAGTTCAACTACGTAGTCAGTACTAATGTTCAACATGATAGCCAGTACATATGCCAACCACCAAACCGGCCAGCCAGCCGTAATAGCGGTTGGTTGGCTGGTTGGTCGGTTGGTATAGGGAAGGTTCAACTACGTAGTCAGTACTAATGTTCAACATGATAGCCAGTACATATGCCAACCAACCAACCGGCCTGCCAGCCGTAATAGCGGTTGGTTGGTTGGTTGGGCGGTTGGTATAGGGAAAGTTCAACTACGTAGTCAGTACTAATGTTCAACATGATAGCCAGTACATATGCCAACCACCCAACCGGCCAGCCAGCCGTAATAGCGGTTGGTTGGTTGGTTAGGCGGTTGGTATAGGGAAAGTTCAACTACGTAGTCAGTACTAATGTTCAACATGATAGCCAGTACATATGCCAACCACCCAACCGGCCAGCCAGCCGTAATAGCGGTTGGTTGGTTGGTTGGGCGGTTGGTATAGGGAAAGTTCAACTACGTAGTCAGTACTAATGTTCAACATGATAGCCAGTACATATGCCAACCACCCAACCGGCCAGCCAGCCGTAATAGCGGTTGGTTGGTGGGTTGGGCGGTTGGTATAGGGAAAGTTCAACTACGTAGTCAGTACTAATGTTCAACATGATAGCCAGTACATATGCCACCCACCAAACCGGCCTGCCAGCCGTAATAGCGGTTGGTTGGCGGGTTGGTCGGTTGGTATAGGGAAGGTTCAACTACGTAGTCAGTACTAATGTTCAACATGATAGCCAGTACATATGCCAACCACCCAACCGGCCAGCCAGCCGTAATAGCGGTTGGTTGGTTGGTTAGGCGGTTGGTATAGGGAAAGTTCAACTACGTAGTCAGTACTAATGTTCAACATGATAGCCAGTACATATGCCAACCACCCAACCGGCCAGCCAGCCGTAATAGCGGTTGGTTGGTTGGTTGGGCGGTTGGTATAGGGAAAGTTCAACTACGTAGTCAGTACTAATGTTCAACATGATAGCCAGTACATATGCCAACCACCAAACCGGCCAGCCAGCCGTAATAGCGGTTGGTTGGCTGGTTGGTCGGTTGGTATAGGGAAGGTTCAACTACGTAGTCAGTACTAATGTTCAACATGATAGCCAGTACATATGCCAACCAACCAACCGGCCTGCCAGCCGTAATAGCGGTTGGTTGGTTGGTTGGGCGGTTGGTATAGGGAAAGTTCAACTACGTAGTCAGTACTAATGTTCAACATGATAGCCAGTACATATGCCAACCACCCAACCGGCCAGCCAGCCGTAATAGCGGTTGGTTGGTTGGTTAGGCGGTTGGTATAGGGAAAGTTCAACTACGTAGTCAGTACTAATGTTCAACATGATAGCCAGTACATATGCCAACCACCCAACCGGCCAGCCAGCCGTAATAGCGGTTGGTTGGTTGGTTGGGCGGTTGGTATAGGGAAAGTTCAACTACGTAGTCAGTACTAATGTTCAACATGATAGCCAGTACATATGCCAACCACCAAACCGGCCAGCCAGCCGTAATAGCGGTTGGTTGGCTGGTTGGTCGGTTGGTATAGGGAAGGTTCAACTACGTAGTCAGTACTAATGTTCAACATGATAGCCAGTACATATGCCAACCAACCAACCGGCCTGCCAGCCGTAATAGCGGTTGGTTGGTTGGTTGGGCGGTTGGTATAGGGAAAGTTCAACTACGTAGTCAGTACTAATGTTCAACATGATAGCCAGTACATATGCCAACCACCAAACCGGCCAGCCAGCCGTAATAGCGGTTGGTTGGTGGGTTGGGCGGTTGGTATAGGGAAAGTTCAACTACGTAGTCAGTACTAATGTTCAACATGATAGCCAGTACATATGCCAACCACCAAACCGGCCAGCCAGCCGTAATAGCGGTTGGTTGGCTGGTTGGTCGGTTGGTATAGGGAAGGTTCAACTACGTAGTCAGTACTAATGTTCAACATGATAGCCAGTACATATGCCAACCACCCAACCGGCCAGCCAGCCGTAATAGCGGTTGGTTGGTGGGTTGGGCGGTTGGTATAGGGAAAGTTCAACTACGTAGTCAGTACTAATGTTCAACATGATAGCCAGTACATATGCCAACCACCAAACCGGCCAGCCAGCCGTAATAGCGGTTGGTTGGTGGGTTGGGCGGTTGGTATAGGGAAAGTTCAACTACGTAGTCAGTACTAATGTTCAACATGATAGCCAGTACATATGCCAACCACCCAACCGGCCAGCCAGCCGTAATAGCGGTTGGTTGGTGGGTTGGGCGGTTGGTATAGGGAAAGTTCAACTACGTAGTCAGTACTAATGTTCAACATGATAGCCAGTACATATGCCACCCACCAAACCGGCCTGCCAGCCGTAATAGCGGTTGGTTGGCGGGTTGGTCGGTTGGTATAGGGAAGGTTCAACTACGTAGTCAGTACTAATGTTCAACATGATAGCCAGTACATATGCCAACCAACCAACCGGCCTGCCAGCCGTAATAGCGGTTGGTTGGTTGGTTGGGCGGTTGGTATAGGGAAAGTTCAACTACGTAGTCAGTACTAATGTTCAACATGATAGCCAGTACATATGCCAACCACCAAACCGGCCTGCCAGCCGTAATAGCGGTTGGTTGGCGGGTTGGTCGGTTGGTATAGGGAAGGTTCAACTACGTAGTCAGTACTAATGTTCAACATGATAGCCAGTACATATGCCAACCACCCAACCGGCCAGCCAGCCGTAATAGCGGTTGGTTGGTTGGTTGGGCGGTTGGTATAGGGAAAGTTCAACTACGTAGTCAGTACTAATGTTCAACATGATAGCCAGTACATATGCCAACCACCCAACCGGCCAGCCAGCCGTAATAGCGGTTGGTTGGTTGGTTGGGTGGTTGGTATAGGGAAAGTTCAACTACGTAGTCAGTACTAATGTTCAACCTGATAGCCAGTACATATGCCAACCACCCAACCGGCCAGCCAGCCGTAATAGCGGTTGGTTGGTTGGTTGGTTGGTTGGTTGGGCGGTTGGTATAGGGAAAGTTCAACTACGTAGTCGGTACTAATGTTCAACATGATAGCCAATACATACGCCAACCACCCAACCGGCCTGCCAGCCGTAATAGCGGTTCGTTGGTTGGTTGGTTGGGCGGTTGGTATATGGAAAGTTCAACTACGTAGTCAGTACTAATGTTCAACATGATAGCCAGTGCATATGCCAACCACCCAACCGGCCAGCCAGCCGTAATAGCGGTTGGTTGGTTGGTTGGGCGGTTGGTATAGGGAAAGTTCAACTACGTAGTGAGTATTAATGTTCAACATGATAGCCAGTACATATGCCAACCACCAAACCGACCAGCCAGCCGTAATAGCGGTTGGTTGGTTGGTTGGGCGGTTGGTATAGGGAACGTTCAACTACGTAATCAGTACTAATGTTCAACATGATAGCCAGTACATACGCCAACCAACCAACCGGCCAGCCAGTCGTAATAGCGGTGCATTGGTTGGTTGGGTGGTTGGTATAGGGAAAGTTCAAGTACGTAGTCAGTACTAATGTTCAACATGATAGCCAATACATACGCCAACCACCCAACCGGCCTGCCAGCCGTAATAGCGGTTCGTTGGTTGGTTGGTTGGGCGGTTGGTATATGGAAAGTTCAACTACGTAGTCAGTACTAATGTTCAACATGATAGCCAGTGCATATGCCAACCACCCAACCGGCCAGCCAGCCGTAATAGCGGTTGGTTGGTTGGTTGGGCGGTTGGTATAGGGAAAGTTCAACTACGTAGTGAGTATTAATGTTCAACATGATAGCCAGTACATATGCCAACCACCAAAGCAACCAGCCAGCCGTAATAGCGGTTGGTTGGTTGGTTGGGCGGTTGGTATAGGGAACGTTCAACTACGTAATCAGTACTAATGTTCAACATGATAGCCAGTACATACGCCAACCAACCAACCGGCCAGCCAGTCGTAATAGCGGTGCATTGGTTGGTTGGGTGGTTGGTATAGGGAAAGTTCAAGTACGTAGTCAGTACTAATGTTCAACATGATAGCCAATACATACGCCAACCAACCAACCGGCCAGCCAGTCGTAATAGCGGTTGGTTGGTTGGTTGGGCGGTTGGTATAGGGAAAGTTCAACTACGTAATCAGTACTAATGTTCAACATGATAGCCAGTACATACGCCAACCAACCAACCGGCCAGCCAGTCGTAATAGCGGTTGGTTGGTTGGTTGGGCGGTTGGTATAGGGAAAGTTCAACTACGTAATCAGTACTAATGTTCAACATGATAGCCAGTACATACGCCAACCAACCAACCGGCCAGCCAGCCGTAATAGCGGTTGGTTGGTTGGTTGGGCGGTTGGTATAGGGAAAGTTCAACTACGTAATCAGTACTAATGTTCAACATGATAGCCAGTACATATGCCAACCACCAAACTGGCCAGCCAGGCTTAATAGCGGTTGGTTGGTTGGTTGGGCGGTTGGTATAGGGAAAGTTCAACTACGTAGTCAGTACTAATGTTCAACATGATAGCCGCTACATATGCCAACCCTCCAACCGTCCAGCCAGTCGTAATGGCGGTTGGTTGGTTGGGCGGTTGGTATAGGGAACGTTCAACTACGTAGTCAGTACTAATGTTCAACATGATAGCCGCTACATATGCCAACCCTCCAACCGTCCAGCCAGTCGTAATGGCGGTTGGTTGGTTGGGCGGTTGGTATAGGGAACGTTCAACTACGTAGTCAGTACTAATGTTCAACATGATAGCCAGTACATACGCCAGCCACCAAACCGGCCAGCCAGCCGTAATAGCGGTTGGTTGGTTGGTTGGGTGGTTGGTATAGAGAAAGTTCAACTACGTAGTCAGTACTAATGTTCAACATGATAGCCAGTGCATATGCCAACCACCCAACCGGCCAGCCAGCCGTAATAGCGGTTGGTTGGTTGGTTGGGCGGTTGGTATAGGGAAAGTTCAACTACGTAGTCAGTACTAATGTTCAACATGATAGCCAGTTCATATGCCAACCACCAAACCGGCCAGCCAGCCGTAATAGCGGTTGGTTGGTTGGTTGGGCGGTTGGTATAGGGAAAGTTCAACTACGTAGTCAGTACTAATGTTCAACATGATAGCCAGTACATATGCCAACCACCAAACCGACCAGCCAGCCGTAATAGCGCTTGGTTGGTTGGTTGGGCGGTTGGTATAGGGAAAGTTCAACTACGTAGTCAGTACTAATGTTCAACATGATAGCCAGTGCATATGCCAACCACCCAACCGGCAGCCAGCCTTAATAGCGGTTGGTTGGTTGGTTGGGCGGTTGGTATAGGGAAAGTTCAACTACGTAGTCAGTACTAATGTTCAACATGATAGCCAGTGCATATGCCAACCACCCAACCGGCAGCCAGCCGTAATAGCGGTTGGTTGGTTGGTTGGGCGGTTGGTATAGGGAAAGTTCAACTACATCGTCAGTACTAATGTTCAACATGATAGCCAGTACATATGCCAACCACCAAACCGACCAGCCAGCCGTAATAGCGCTTGGTTGGTTGGTTGGGCGGTTGGTATAGGGAAAGTTCAACTACGTAGTCAGTACTAATGTTCAACATGATAGCCAGTGCATATGCCAACCACCCAACCGGCAGCCAGCCGTAATAGCGGTTGGTTGGTTGGTTGGGCGGTTGGTATAGGGAAAGTTCAACTACATAGTCAGTACTAATGTTCAACATGATAGCCAGTGCATATGCCAACCACCCAACCGGCCAGCCAGCCGTAATAGCGGTTAGTTGGTTGGTTGGGCGGTTGGTATAGGGAAAGTTCAACTACGTAGTCAGTACTAATGTTCAACATGATAGCCAGTACATATGCCAACCGGCCTGCCAGCCGTAATAGCGGTTGTTTGGTTGGTTGGTCGGTTGGTATAGAGAAACTTCGACTACGTAGTCGGTACTAATGTTCAACATGATAGCCAGTACTAATGTTCAACATGATAGCCAGTACATATGCCAACCACCAAATCGGCCAGCCAGCCGTAATAGCGGTTGTTTGGTTGGTTGGTCGGTTGGTATAGGGAAAGTTCAACTACGTAGTCAGTACTAATGTTCAACATGATAGCCAGTACATACGCCAACCACCCAACCGGCAGCCAGCCGTAATAGCGGTTGGTTGGTTGGTTGGGCGGTTGGTATAGGGAAAGTTCAACTACGTAGTCAGTACTAATGTTCAACATGATAGCCAGTACATACGCCAACCACCCAACCGGCAGCCAGCCGTAATAGCGGTTGGTTGGTTGGTTGGGCGGTTGGTATAGGGAAAGTTCAACTACGTAGTCAGTACTAATGTTCAACATAATAGCCAGTGCATATGCCAACCACCAAACCGGCCAGCCAGCCGTAATAGCGGTTAGTTGGTTGGTTGGGCGGTTGGTATAGGGAACGTTCAACTACGTAGTCAGTACTAATGTTCAACATGATAGCCAGTGCATATGCCAACCAACCAATCGGCCAGCCAGTCGTAATAGCGGTTGGTTGGCTGGTTGGGCGGTTGGTATAGGGAACGTTCAACTACGTAGTCAGTACTAATGTTCAACATGATAGCCAGTACATATGCTAACCACCAAAACGGCCAGCCAGCCGTAATAGCGGTTGGTTGGGCGGTTGGGCGGTTGGTATAGGGAAAGTTCAACTACGTAATCAGTACTAATGTTCAACATGATAGCCAGTACATATGCCAACCACCAAACTGGCCAGCCAGCCGTAATAGCGGTTGGTTGGTTGGTTGGGCGGTTGGTATAGGGAAAGTTCAACTACGTAATCAGTACTAATGTTCAACATGATAGCCAGTGCATATGCCAACCAACCAATCGGCCAGCCAGTCGTAATAGCGGTTGGTTGGCTGGTTGGGCGGTTGGTATAGGGAACGTTCAACTACGTAGTCAGTACTAATGTTCAACATGATAGCCAGTACATATGCTAACCACCAAACCGGCCAGCCAGCCGTAATAGCGGTTGGTTGGTTGGTTAGTCGGTTGGTATAGGGAAAGTTCAACTACGTAGTCAGTACTAATGTTCAACATGATAGCCAGCACATATGCCAACCAACCAACCGGCCAGCCAGCCGTAATAGCGGTTAGTTGGTTGGTTGGGCGGTTGGTATAGGGAAAGTTCAACTACGTAGTCAGTACTAATGTTCAACATGATAGCCAGTGCATATGCCAACCACCAAACCGGCCAGCCAGCCGTAATAGCGGTTAGTTGGTTGGTTGGGCGGTTGGTATAGGGAAAGTTCAACTACGTAGTCAGTACTAATGTTCAACATGATAGCCAGTGCATATGCCAACCACCAAACCGGCCAGCCAGCCGTAATAGCGGTTAGTTGGTTGGTTGGGCGGTTGGTATAGGGAAAGTTCAACTACGTAGTCAGTACTAATGTTCAACATGATAGCCAGTGCATATGCCAACCACCAAACCGGCCAGCCAGCCGTAATAGCGGTTAGTTGGTTGGTTGGGCGGTTGGTATAGGGAAAGTTCAACTACGTAGTCAGTACTAATGTTCAACATGATAGCCAGTGCATATGCCAACCACCCAACCGGCAGCCAGCCGTAATGGCGTTTGGTTGGTTGGTTGGGCGGTTGGTATAGGGAAAGTTCAACTACGTAGTCAGTACTAATGTTCAACATGATAGCCAGTACATATGCCAACCACTAAACCGGCCTGCCAGCCGTAATAGCGGCTGGTTGGCTGGTTGGGCGGTTGGTATAGGGAAAGTTCAACTACGTAGTCAGTACTAATGTTCAACATAATAGCCAGTACATACGCCAACCAACCAACCGGCCTGCCAGCCGTAATAGCGGTTCGTTGGTTGGTTGGGTGGTTGGTATAGGGAAAGTTCAACTACGTAGTCAGTACTAATGTTCAACATGATAGCCAGTACATATGCCAACCACCCAACCGGCCAGCCAGCCGTAATAGCGGTTGGTTGGTTGGTTGGGCGGTTGGTATAGGGAAAGTTCAACTACGTAGTCAGTACTAATGTTCAACATGATAGCCAGTACATATGCCAACCACCCAACCGGCCAGCCAGCCGTAATAGCGGTTGGTTGGTTGGTTGGGTGGTTGGTATAGGGAAAGTTCAACTACGTAGTCAGTACTAATGTTCAACCTGATAGCCAGTACATATGCCAACCACCCAACCGGCCAGCCAGCCGTAATAGCGGTTGGTTGGTTGGTTGGTTGGTTGGGCGGTTGGTATAGGGAAAGTTCAACTACGTAGTCGGTACTAATGTTCAACATGATAGCCAATACATACGCCAACCACCCAACCGGCCTGCCAGCCGTAATAGCGGTTCGTTGGTTGGTTGGTTGGGCGGTTGGTATATGGGAAGTTCAACTACGTAGTCAGTACTAATGTTCAACATGATAGCCAGTGCATATGCCAACCACCCAACCGGCCAGCCAGCCGTAATAGCGGTTGGTTGGTTGGTTGGGCGGTTGGTATAGGGAAAGTTCAACTACGTAGTGAGTATTAATGTTCAACATGATAGCCAGTACATATGCCAACCACCAAAGCAACCAGCCAGCCGTAATAGCGGTTGGTTGGTTGGTTGGGCGGTTGGTATAGGGAACGTTCAACTACGTAATCAGTACTAATGTTCAACATGATAGCCAGTACATACGCCAACCAACCAACCGGCCAGCCAGTCGTAATAGCGGTGCATTGGTTGGTTGGGTGGTTGGTATAGGGAAAGTTCAAGTACGTAGTCAGTACTAATGTTCAACATGATAGCCAATACATACGCCAACCAACCAACCGGCCAGCCAGTCGTAATAGCGGTTGGTTGGTTGGTTGGGCGGTTGGTATAGGGAAAGTTCAACTACGTAATCAGTACTAATGTTCAACATGATAGCCAGTACATACGCCAACCAACCAACCGGCCAGCCAGTCGTAATAGCGGTTGGTTGGTTGGTTGGGCGGTTGGTATAGGGAAAGTTCAACTACGTAATCAGTACTAATGTTCAACATGATAGCCAGTACATACGCCAACCAACCAACCGGCCAGCCAGCCGTAATAGCGGTTGGTTGGTTGGTTGGGCGGTTGGTATAGGGAAAGTTCAACTACGTAATCAGTACTAATGTTCAACATGATAGCCAGTACATATGCCAACCACCAAACTGGCCAGCCAGGCTTAATAGCGGTTGGTTGGTTGGTTGGGCGGTTGGTATAGGGAAAGTTCAACTACGTAGTCAGTACTAATGTTCAACATGATAGCCGCTACATATGCCAACCCTCCAACCGTCCAGCCAGTCGTAATGGCGGTTGGTTGGTTGGGCGGTTGGTATAGGGAACGTTCAACTACGTAGTCAGTACTAATGTTCAACATGATAGCCGCTACATATGCCAACCCTCCAACCGTCCAGCCAGTCGTAATGGCGGTTGGTTGGTTGGGCGGTTGGTATAGGGAACGTTCAACTACGTAGTCAGTACTAATGTTCAACATGATAGCCAGTACATACGCCAGCCACCAAACCGGCCAGCCAGCCGTAATAGCGGTTGGTTGGTTGGTTGGGTGGTTGGTATAGAGAAAGTTCAACTACGTAGTCAGTACTAATGTTCAACATGATAGCCAGTGCATATGCCAACCACCCAACCGGCAAGCCAGCCGTAATAGCGGTTGGTTGGTTGGTTGGGCGGTTGGTATAGGGAAAGTTCAACTACGTAGTCAGTACTAATGTTCAACATGATAGCCAGTTCATATGCCAACCACCAAACCGGCCAGCCAGCCGTAATAGCGGTTGGTTGGTTGGTTGGGCGGTTGGTATAGGGAAAGTTCAACTACGTAGTCAGTACTAATGTTCAACATGATAGCCAGTACATATGCCAACCACCAAACCGACCAGCCAGCCGTAATAGCGCTTGGTTGGTTGGTTGGGCGGTTGGTATAGGGAAAGTTCAACTACGTAGTCAGTACTAATGTTCAACATGATAGCCAGTGCATATGCCAACCACCCAACCGGCAGCCAGCCTTAATAGCGGTTGGTTGGTTGGTTGGGCGGTTGGTATAGGGAAAGTTCAACTACGTAGTCAGTACTAATGTTCAACATGATAGCCAGTGCATATGCCAACCACCCAACCGGCAGCCAGCCGTAATAGCGGTTGGTTGGTTGGTTGGGCGGTTGGTATAGGGAAAGTTCAACTACATCGTCAGTACTAATGTTCAACATGATAGCCAGTACATATGCCAACCACCAAACCGACCAGCCAGCCGTAATAGCGCTTGGTTGGTTGGTTGGGCGGTTGGTATAGGGAAAGTTCAACTACGTAGTCAGTACTAATGTTCAACATGATAGCCAGTGCATATGCCAACCACCCAACCGGCAGCCAGCCGTAATAGCGGTTGGTTGGTTGGTTGGGCGGTTGGTATAGGGAAAGTTCAACTACATAGTCAGTACTAATGTTCAACATGATAGCCAGTGCATATGCCAACCACCCAACCGGCCAGCCAGCCGTAATAGCGGTTAGTTGGTTGGTTGGGCGGTTGGTATAGGGAAAGTTCAACTACGTAGTCAGTACTAATGTTCAACATGATAGCCAGTACATATGCCAACCGGCCTGCCAGCCGTAATAGCGGTTGTTTGGTTGGTTGGTCGGTTGGTATAGAGAAACTTCGACTACGTAGTCGGTACTAATGTTCAACATGATAGCCAGTACTAATGTTCAACATGATAGCCAGTACATATGCCAACCACCAAATCGGCCAGCCAGCCGTAATAGCGGTTGTTTGGTTGGTTGGTCGGTTGGTATAGGGAAAGTTCAACTACGTAGTCAGTACTAATGTTCAACATGATAGCCAGTACATACGCCAACCACCCAACCGGCAGCCAGCCGTAATAGCGGTTGGTTGGTTGGTTGGGCGGTTGGTATAGGGAAAGTTCAACTACGTAGTCAGTACTAATGTTCAACATGATAGCCAGTACATACGCCAACCACCCAACCGGCAGCCAGCCGTAATAGCGGTTGGTTGGTTGGTTGGGCGGTTGGTATAGGGAAAGTTCAACTACGTAGTCAGTACTAATGTTCAACATAATAGCCAGTGCATATGCCAACCACCAAACCGGCCAGCCAGCCGTAATAGCGGTTAGTTGGTTGGTTGGGCGGTTGGTATAGGGAACGTTCAACTACGTAGTCAGTACTAATGTTCAACATGATAGCCAGTGCATATGCCAACCAACCAATCGGCCAGCCAGTCGTAATAGCGGTTGGTTGGCTGGTTGGGCGGTTGGTATAGGGAACGTTCAACTACGTAGTCAGTACTAATGTTCAACATGATAGCCAGTACATATGCTAACCACCAAAACGGCCAGCCAGCCGTAATAGCGGTTGGTTGGGCGGTTGGGCGGTTGGTATAGGGAAAGTTCAACTACGTAATCAGTACTAATGTTCAACATGATAGCCAGTACATATGCCAACCACCAAACTGGCCAGCCAGCCGTAATAGCGGTTGGTTGGTTGGTTGGGCGGTTGGTATAGGGAAAGTTCAACTACGTAATCAGTACTAATGTTCAACATGATAGCCAGTGCATATGCCAACCAACCAATCGGCCAGCCAGTCGTAATAGCGGTTGGTTGGCTGGTTGGGCGGTTGGTATAGGGAACGTTCAACTACGTAGTCAGTACTAATGTTCAACATGATAGCCAGTACATATGCTAACTACCAAACCGGCCAGCCAGCCGTAATAGCGGTTGGTTGGTTGGTTAGTCGGTTGGTATAGGGAAAGTTCAACTACGTAGTCAGTACTAATGTTCAACATGATAGCCAGCACATATGCCAACCAACCAACCGGCCAGCCAGCCGTAATAGCGGTTAGTTGGTTGGTTGGGCGGTTGGTATAGGGAAAGTTCAACTACGTAGTCAGTACTAATGTTCAACATGATAGCCAGTGCATATGCCAACCACCAAACCGGCCAGCCAGCCGTAATAGCGGTTAGTTGGTTGGTTGGGCGGTTGGTATAGGGAAAGTTCAACTACGTAGTCAGTACTAATGTTCAACATGATAGCCAGTGCATATGCCAACCACCAAACCGGCCAGCCAGCCGTAATAGCGGTTAGTTGGTTGGTTGGGCGGTTGGTATAGGGAAAGTTCAACTACGTAGTCAGTACTAATGTTCAACATGATAGCCAGTGCATATGCCAACCACCAAACCGGCCAGCCAGCCGTAATAGCGGTTAGTTGGTTGGTTGGGCGGTTGGTATAGGGAAAGTTCAACTACGTAGTCAGTACTAATGTTCAACATGATAGCCAGTGCATATGCCAACCACCCAACCGGCAGCCAGCCGTAATGGCGTTTGGTTGGTTGGTTGGGCGGTTGGTATAGGGAAAGTTCAACTACGTAGTCAGTACTAATGTTCAACATGATAGCCAGTACATATGCCAACCACCAAACCGGCAGCCAGCCGTAATAGCGGTTAGTTGGTTGGTTGGGCGGTTGGTATAGGGAAAGTTCAACTACGTAGTCAGTACTAATGTTCAACATGATAGCCAGTGCATATGCCAACCACCCAACCGGCAGCCAGCCGTAATGGCGTTTGGTTGGTTGGTTGGGCGGTTGGTATAGGGAAAGTTCAACTACGTAGTCAGTACTAATGTTCAACATGATAGCCAGTACATATGCCAACCACCAAACCGGCAGCCAGCCGTAATAGCGGTTAGTTGGTTGGTTGGGCGGTTGGTATAGGGAAAGTTCAACTACGTAGTCAGTACTAATGTTCAACATGATAGCCAGTGCATATGCCAACCACCCAACCGGCAGCCAGCCGTAATGGCGTTTGGTTGGTTGGTTGGGCGGTTGGTATAGGGAAAGTTCAACTACGTAGTCAGTACTAATGTTCAACATGATAGCCAGTACATATGCCAACCACCAAACCGGCAGCCAGCCGTAATAGCGGTTAGTTGGTTGGTTGGGCGGTTGGTATAGGGAAAGTTCAACTACGTAGTCAGTACTAATGTTCAACATGATAGCCAGTGCATATGCCAACCACCCAACCGGCAGCCAGCCTTAATAGCGGTTGGTTGGTTGGTTGGGCGGTTGGTATAGGGAAAGTTCAACTACGTAGTCAGTACTAATGTTCAACATGATAGCCAGTGCATATGCCAACCACCCAACCGGCAGCCAGCCGTAATGGCGTTTGGTTGGTTGGTTGGGCGGTTGGTATAGGGAAAGTTCAACTACGTAGTCAGTACTAATGTTCAACATGATAGCCAGTAAATATGCCAACCACCAAACCGGCCAGCCAGCCGTAATAGCGGTTAGTTGGTTGGTTGGGCGGTTGGTATAGGGAAAGTTCAACTACGTAGTCAGTACTAATGTTCAACATGATAGCCAGTGCATATGCCAACCACCCAACCGGCAGCCAGCCTTAATAGCGGTTGGTTGGTTGGTTGGGCGGTTGGTATACGGAAAGTTCAACTACGTAGTCAGTACTAATGTTCAACATGATAGCCAGTACATATACCAACCACCAAACCGGCCAGCCAGCCGTAATAGCGGTTAGTTGGTTGGTTGGGCGGTTGGTATAGGGAAAATTCAACTACGTAGTCAGTTCTAATGTTCAACATGATAGCCAGTGCATATGCCAACCACCAAACCAGCCAGCCAGCCGTAATAGCGGTTGGTTGGTTGGTTGGGCGGTTGGTATAGGGAAAGTTCAACTACGTAGTCAGTTCTAATGTTCAACATGATAGCCAGTGCATATGCCAACCACCAAACCGGCCAGCCAGCCGTAATAGCGGTTGGTTGGTTGGTTGGGCGGTTGGTATAGGGAAAGTTCAACTACGTAGTCAGTACTAATGTTCAACATGATAGCCAGTGCATATGCCAACCACCAAACCGGCCAGCCAGCCGTAATAGCGGTTGGTTGGTTGGTTGGGCGGTTGGTATAGGAAAAGTTCAACTACGTAGTCAGTACTAATGTTCAACATGATAGCCAGTGCATATGCCAACCACCCAACCGGCCAGCCAGCCGTAATGGCGGTTGGTTGGTTGGTTGGGCGGTTGGTATAGGGAAAGTTCAACTACGTAGTCGGTACTAATGTTCAACATGATAGCCAGTGCATATGCCAACCACCAAACCGGCCAGCCAGCCGTAATAGCGGTTGGTTGGTTGGTTGGGCGGTTGGTATAGGGAAAGTTCAACTACGTAGTCGGTACTAATGTTCAACATGGTAGCCAGTACATATACCAACCACCCAGCCGGCCAGCCAGCCGTAATGGCGGTTGGCTGGCTGGTTGGGCGGTTGGTATAGGGAACGTTGTACTACGCAGTCAGTACTAATGTTAAAAAATGTAGCCAGTACATATACCAACCGGCCAGCCAGTCGTAATGGCGGTTGGTAAATGTAACGTTCAACTACGCAGCCAGCACTAAAGTTGAACATGGTAGCCACTACATATACCAACCGCCCAACCAATCTCCATTAAGGCTGACTGGCCGGTTGGGTGGTGGGTATATGTACTGGCTACCATGTTGAACTTTACAAAAAAACAACAGAATCTGCACTCACTAGCATTAATAAGGAAGGACTTAGCATAGTAAAAAGACTGAAAATATCTGATACAACCGGACCCCTAACCTCTTGTTACGCCACATTTAACCTAAAGGATCACAAAAATGATTTCGAAATAGAACCCACAATTTGATTAATATGCCCATCTAAGTCTGATATCGGTAGAATTAACAAGTATATACTAGATAGAGTAATCGCTCAAATTAAGGACAGACTAGTGATTAAGCTATGGGGTAACTCTAACGAAGCAATAGACTTGTTCAGCAAAATAAACAGTGGAGAAACATCCTACTTCATACAATTCGACATTAATGACTACTACTCATCCATTTCTCCAGTCACCCTGGGTAAAGCGCTAACCTTTGCCCCAAAATTCGGACCTTACCTCGGACAAAGTTAAAATAATACTAGCTGCTAGAAGGATTATCATTAGATTCGAAAATAGTTACTGGGAACGAAAAAACAGACAGAATAGCTTCGATATCACAATGGGATCTAACGACTCAGCGCAAGTAACGGGGTTGATGGGAATATATATACCGCACAACTTACATAAGGAATCCAATAACCTCACATACGTAAATTCAATAACCGCGCATACGTAAGATCAACGACAAAAATATCTCTAAAGAAATTAACCTACCAACACGCACCATAGCACCAAATACAAAACACAAACACATAACAACATCACAACCACAAACGCATCAGAAGACATCACAACAAAACATTAATAGGCCTATATCACAACCTGCACAAAATAAAACCTCAAATTGTAATTGCCACCTACCGGATAAGTGCCCACTACGGAATAGATGCCTGGATTCAAGGATGGTATACCTGTGTACTGTGAATTCAGGCAATTCTATCTGGCACTACATAGGTTCCACGGGTGGGAAGTTCAAGAAAAGGTGGTACGTCAAAACAAATCACATTTAGAGTTAAACACCAACACAAAATTGGAAACTTATTGGTCAATTCGATTGAGAACACTATATTAATGTTCGCATACCATGCACTTTATACTCCCCGAAGAATACTGAATTAATAATAATTGTTTCTACGTTAAGCGCAAGACCAGCAATTACCCTAGTGCATTACTGGTACTTTATTTTATCGACCCCGTAAGGATGAAAGCAAAGTTAACCTCGGCGGGATTTGAACTCAGAACGAAAAATGGCCGTAACTCTATACGTCAAAGCATGTTGTCAGACGCTCTACCGACACTGCCAATCCACCGCCTGATGATAATAATAATAATAATAATAATAATAATAATAATTGTTTCTACGTTAGGCACAAGGCCAGCAATTCACCAGTGTATTACTGGTACTTTATTTTATCGACAATAATAATAATAGTAATCCTACATATCATTGTGCATGAGTAGTTTTACTGCAACGGTTTTGTTTTTTTAGCCGAGTCTTCAACCAATGGACAATGACCACGTAAGTATACATTCATTTCCATATCACAGCAGCGTTCGCTTCATGTGCAATCCTCCGTCATCCCTTCGTCTTCTCATACTCCCTCCTCCCCCGTTGTCCAACCTGTTTCAACCTTAACCTCCCCCCTTCTAGTCTTCAATGATGTTTTCTTTCATGTGGTGTTATTAACAACTTAACCATGTCTCTATTCTTCATTTGTATAATGTATATAATCTTACTTCCTTTCTATTTCATATCACACACACACACATATAAACATATATATATATAAACATATATATATACATATATATATATATACATATATATATATATATATATATATATATATACATAATAAAATAAAACAAGGACGAATGATTACTCATTCATTACGTAATGAAGGAGTAATCACTCTGTCTAGCTCTACACCTCGACACAGAAGTGAACCTAAACATTGAGTGCTAACCCGAGTGAACCTACAGTAACTCCAAGTTACACTCCCTGGATATATATATATATATATAGTTAATAAATGAAACAAACAAAACACAGGAGGCAATTTTTACACAATTATATTAGGTTCACGCTTGGTTAAAGTGGATAAAGTTTCAACGTTTCGGAAAGAAGTCTTTCTTCAGGAAATTTCGAATAAGGAGAGAACAGATACACGTAAAAGTAGTTAGAGAATGTTTGGGAAGGAAATTGAAAAAAAAAGACGTCTCCTAAATAAAAAAAAAACAGTGGTGGATGGTCATAGATTAGGATTGATACTCCAGATACTAATACTTTTAGCAGAGTATTAGACCCCCCTGTCTCTCTCTTATCTATCTATCTATCTATCTATCTATCTATCTATCTATCTATCTATCTATCTATCTATCCAGCTATCTATCTATCCAGCTTGCTTGTTTGCTAACTACCAATCTAGCTATTCATTTAGCTATTTCTCATTCTATCTATCTAACTATCTATATGTCTGTCTCTCTACATCAGCCTGTAGGTGGAAAAGAGGAAGGAACGAGGGAGCACCCTCTCTCTGTGCTCCTGAGGAGAAGGGGTTGCACACTTTTTTCGGGGGGGGGGGCCCCCAAACGCCCCTACCCTATTGAGAACTTTATTGTTAATTTTATATTTATTTGTTTTCTTTACTCACCTTTTTGTATAAACTCCCCCCCCTGTATTTGTCCCCTTCTTTTGCGCCCTAGTGGCAATAAATAGAAATCTATCTATATGTCAGTCTATCTATCTACTATCTATCTATCTATCTATCTATCTATCTATCTATCTATATTACTTAATGTATTGACATAAAACTGGTAAGGAAAATTAAACGAAGTACAATCAGATGCCGCCTGATAGTCAAAGTTTCTTGCTATTTAGCTTAAAATATATCTTAATAATAGTCAAACACGCATACATTCTCTCTCCCTCCATCTCTCTCTCTCTCTCACACACATATTATTCCATTTTTCTTCTATTCGTTTCTCATATGTTCTGATGTTTTCGCAACTTAAGCAACAAATATCATCCCATTCGGTCAACGACACGGTATTCAGCAATGTATATAAATAGGGTTAAACATGCTTCAATCATGTTTTAATATTTGCGAAATATTTCTTAATATGCAATGACTCAAGTCTGCATAGTTTATTTAAGAACTTTTAACAAAACCCTTTCTCACATTTTTTTATGTATTAACACAATATTCATAGAATTTATGTAATTTATTTATTCTCAACTCCTCTCTCTCTTTCTCCCCCTTATCTCGCTCTCTCTCCCCCTTATCTCTCTCGCTCTCTCTCGCTTTTTCGGTCTTTCTTTTCAATGTACATTCTATTGTTGGCAAATAATTTGCTTATGCATCAGTAAATCTACTGAAAGGTGGGTGAATGTAGCAAAAAATGGCCCGAGTGATTGGGCCTTCTCTGTATATAAACCTGTAGGGTGAAGAAGAGAGCAAAAGGAAGAAAGGAGCACTTGCACAACACGCTCCTGGAGTTGAGGGTTGTTCTATCGACGGGGTTTTAAACAACCCATTTGTAACGCCCCCTCCCCTATTGGGGATTTCGATTATTAAATTTGTTTGTTTTAATAATATTTTTACACGACTGTATGTAAAATCCCCGGCATGTGTCTTCGTATTGTCCCATTTTCTTGTGCGCCCTTGTTGCAAATAAAGAAATATATCTTATCCCTCTTGCCTTCTTTACACACTCACACACACATGTGTGTGTGTGTGTGTGTGTACAATAAATATGGTTTATTTATTCAGTTTGTAATTAAACATGATGTCTCCATTATTACAAGCTAAAAACAAAATCAAACAGATTCAAACATTAAAACTGAATAAAATATATTAAAATATCAAATAAATAATGTATCGAACATTTATTTAACATAAATGATGTTAAAACCTACCGAATACATCTATTACATAGACTTAATAGGAAATATATAAAGGATGTCAAGTTTTCATACTTCAAACGTCAACTATAATGTACAAATATAAAAATTATATGTTTATAGATATTTCTCTTTATATACAAATATAAGGAAAAGTACTCAAAATATAAAATATTTTTAATGGCATTAATAATTGTTTCCACTTTTGGCACAAACCAGCAATTATCCCAGTGTATTACTGGTACTTTATTTTATCGACCCCGTAGGATGAAAGGCAAAGTTAACCTCGGCGGGATTTGAACTCAGACCATAAAGGGACGTAACTGTGCTGCAAAGCATGGCGTCCGACCCTCTACCGATACTGCCAATCCACATTAATAATAATATCAATTAATCAACGGAGCCAGATCTTATGTTTAATTGTTACTTATATTATCAACTCGGTTTTATGTATTGAGTACATATCTCTACGATCTTGCACATTATTTGTTTCCTCATGTTGCTATTTATATTACAGCTGTATTAAATTCGGCTCAAATCTCATTAGATATTCCAGAACAGAAATCTTGTGTTGACAAATGTCAGTGTTATTTCCAGGGAAAATATGTGACGATCATATGATCGTGAGTTCAAATTCTGGACTAGGCATTGTTATTTTGAGCAAAATATTTATTTCACGGTGCTCTTTCTGTGAGGAGTTGCGACCAACGGGTAGTATCATCAATGGAAAAAAAAAACAATGGAAACATTGTTTCCTCAGTCCTATCTGACGGTTGACGTCTTTCGTTAAAAAAATATTTTAGTTTAAAATTGAGTATATTCATCTATATGTAATACAAACGATATAATACAAAATATTTGAGTGTGTAATTTATTAAATGTATGATAAAAAAGTGTAACAGAAATATCGGTAATTTCATGTATTTTTTATATGTTGCCCCTGATATCCCTCTGGCTTCATTCTTTACTCTCTTGTTGTTTCTCCTTCTAAAGATTGTCATTGAAAAAATTGTCATTGTGTTGCATAATGCATTTCGCCAATTGCAGCTTTCCCTGTGACATTGGCATGTGTTGTGAAGTGAAGACTCATATTTTGTGTGATTGTTGTTGTTAATATTGTTACCAGTATTATTATTGTTGCTGCTGTTGCTGTTAGTAATATCGTTTGTCGACATCGTGGAAAAAACAATCTTCTGCTGTTGAAATTTAATGTAGTCTGATGCGATATAATATCTTATTTGGATAGCTGTAATATAAGTGGGCTGTGATCAATTGTGCTTGTATAAAGAATGGTGTGACAATTTAGTGCTACATTACTTCAACTTTTGTTAGATGTGCTTTAACAATTTCGTATCCAAGCAAAGATCCAAGTACGGACGGCTGGCAAACTCTTCGAGGAACTCATATGTATGCTGGGTGCACAAGCATTAGGATGTGTGTTTTCCTACCAGCGACATATCAAATATATCGATTTTCATCTCAGGAAACCGTTCTCATAATAAACAGCAAATGCATGAAGGACATCTCGATTGCATGGAGAAACATAGAAATAATTATGATTAAACGATATATGTAACCTCACCATCTTATTTTATATATATATATATATATATATATATATAAAGTAAAAACAAAAACCAGAAAAAGAATACATTACTATGGCATTATAATAGTTCAATGCTTAAAAAAAGTAAATAGTCTTAACGTTTCGAACCCTATTCCTTCATTGGAAAGGTAAACACAGGACGAAAAAATGATTGTTTGAGGGAAGAATAAGAGGAAGAGAGAGATGTGTGTATGTGTATGAAGGCATATTCGATGTGTTTATTTATAATAAACATACAATATGGATATTTGAAGCTATCAGCGTATCGATAACTCACAAACGCACATTCTACAGTTAGGAAAAACATAGGTAAATAATGACAATTGGAATTTTAATAAATATTTAGTATACATCAAATAATGTTGAAGAAAAATCGCAAATACCTATAAGAAATATACACCATATACACACATCAAATGTTTGTGTTTATATATACATATATTTGTATCACACATCTTAACCTTAGGCTAATCTATGTGTGGCTTTTCAAATTTATTAGAAATACATCCAGATCTACAATATCGTGTTTTTGCCTGAAATTTATATGAACTGTGTAATAAAAATAAACGATTAATTATTTCAAATCTATTCTGATAGATTTTAACTTAACGATTCTTCTCCTACCTCAACAAAACATGTTTATCTTGCCTTAACAGAACTACAATTCACACCCTTATTGTTTCCATTTCAAAGTTAGAATGTTCTAGATAATTTCACTGGCATTAAAACTAGGAAATCTTTTGTTAATCCTGTCTGTAAGAATATCAGATAGTCTGGCCTTTTCACTATTTATTTTCCCGTGTGGAATGAATAAACTTGAAACTGCATACAAACAAAGCCCGCCTTCTTAAAAATAAAAAAAATGCTGCTCCGTGTTAAACACTCGAACGAACTACTTGAAGATGGAATTTTCAGCTAGCTGTTATTTGTTAATATTTGTTAATCTTTTGATGAGTGTTTTATAGGATAGAGAAAACCGTATGTTTGTATGAAACTAGAGAGAGACAGAGACAGAGAGATATGGCGGCGGTGGGAATTAAAACGATCAATAGTGCAATAAAACGATATACTGTTTTCTTTTTAAAGAAACATTATTTGGTGTTTTCCAGCATTTATGTGTACATGAAAATGTTGACAGGTATCAGAAGATAGAGAGATTTACAGTTGTGTTCTTTGCAATAGAATCAATTTTTGTTCGTATTTTGTAGTTGATGCTATCAGACTAACATTTTAAGATGAAAGGCATTATGAGAATGTTCTCACAAGATGAAACAATACAATATCTTTTAATTATCACAAAAAGGAAATATTTTCTTCTATATTTTCATGAAGAAACAATCTCTTTTGTTTTCAATCATAGAATAATATTAACACTTTCAACCATAATATCAAAATATTCAGCTAGTAATATTAAATATTCACTTCTTTAACTCCAGTCTTGCTAATTGGTTCAATAAATTTTCCTAGCTTGAAACTATTACTTAAATCTTATTGCATTCTATGATTCCGACAAGATGGTTCATAGTATCTTATACTGTCCTTAACCACATAGCCATATCTACGCCTATATATATATATATATATATATATATATATATATATATATATATATATATATATATATATTAGTATGGATTGTTTGAGAAGACATGATGCCAATATGAAGGTGTGTGAGTGTTTAGGTTGGCAAATTTTATAGACAAATTCAAATAATTTGTTCGATTTTAATACGTGTGTGAATGTGTGTGTGTGTGTGTGTGTGTGTGTGTGTGTGCTAATCATACCCCTAAATGTCCAATAAACGTATATTTACTCAAGCTATATAAATATATCCTAAGGACAAATCATTGATGCTGGTCTAGCTAATGGTGAGGACTGACCGACTAGTTTCCTCGTCATAAAACACATCAGAGATTACGTACTGCAAATCATGCTAGCTAATGTTACGAAGATTCGAAACTGTATTAGTATTGTCACATGATTCACCTGTGAGCAGTGAATTCCCTAAGCATGGTCTATTAATGTCTGAGATAGTTTAGCTGACAGTAATTAAATAGCCGTAAATATGCTGCCATCGATATTGTAAGGACGTCGGTGTTATTAATATGGCTGTAAGCAGTTCGATATTGTAATAACAGTGTTATTGTCAATGTTATTAATATAGGATGTATCAAAAGTGTTTATGACGGCCATTGACTGTGCTTGATATCAGGGAAATTAATATGAAGTCATTTATCATCAGTAGATTAATGTCTTGTGTGTTTTATGGCATAACAGTCTCGCTTATATGACAATTGGTTTCAGTTTGTAATGTGTAACTCATAACGGAATGGATCTCCGTCGGTTTTAACGATGTTTTCTTGGAATTAACCTCTAAGTGACTGAACATTTTATAGACACGACTGCCCTTAACGTAATTCTCAGGAAGATTCAACGTGCTACAGTGGGTGACAAAGCCAGCACTTTGAATTACAAGTACTGTCTAATCGATTGATTTCCTAATGGTTTCCATCAATCTAATTTCGCTAACAAGGTATGTATCGACCTGAGGCTATGGCACATACGTGAGATAGAACCCAGGGACTAATGTTTTCAGAGTGAACAACCTAAACATTTGGCCATGCTGCGTCCAATGAAATCTTAATATATGATACAATTATGACTGTAGATCGATCAATTTTCTTCTGGCCAAATTATAGGAAGTTAAACCGTTGGTGTCCAGTTCAATGTATCGTGTAAATATTGGATGAGAAATGTATCTGGATATCGATCCAATGGAGCAAAATCCAATGTGAGGGTCGATATTTCAATATTTAAAGCCACATCAACACATTGGCTTTTAACGAGGAAGGAAAGATCAGATGTTTATACAACTACCAATTACATTTTGTTAACATAATATAGTGGAACCTTATTTAGGGTGAAACTAAGCATTACAATAACGGTCTCTAATATCATTTCTAGCAACAACAACAGCAAAACTAAAAACAATAATAATTTCATATATCGGCACAAGGCCAGACGTTTTGAAAGACAGCTTAGTCGATTAAATCGACCTCAGTATTTCACTGGTACTAAATTTTATCGACTCCCTAAAAAGCCGCAACAAATATTGCAAGTCAATTTGACCAACGTTCAAACCATTTTCTAAATTCACCAATATTTTCCCTATAAATATTTTGAGACAATATAAGAGATTGTGTGTGTTAGAAAGGACGTATGTGTATTTTTATTATAAACATTTAATTAGAAAACCGAGTCTTTGGTTTGCTTGTAAAATCTTCTCCGAACTTTCCTTTCGTTTGCAATAACCTGTAATGGAAGCAGCTTATTCATTCATTTACCAGAATATGGAGAACATATGTAAACAATAGATACTATCACAGGCCACTCGAATGAATACATTTGAGCGTAGTCTCTAAATGTAGTTATATTTTTATACGTCATTGTGTATGTCACATACGTTATTCGAAGACATTTACTTGGTCGTCTCTGCCGAAAGCTTTAACGAATTTTCGCAATAATTTTTCAACTATTTTGTTCTTTTCTCTCGATATATCGTTCTTCAGTATCTGTCGAATAGGGCAGCACTGAATGAAATTATTATGGAGATAAAAGTCTTTAAAAAAAATCATTTAACACTGCACTCTGGTGAAAATAGATATTTCGTAAACGAAAAGTCGAAACGAAATATCATATAGTTACTGGGTATTTATTCCAGCCATCTGTCCAGATATGGTGAACCAGCACTATCGTTACAAAATAAGTCGAAGGGGTTGTTGTATGATATTCATCCCGTCTTTTTGAGTTGTAAGCTCAAATCCTACCTCTATCACAGGAGAAGCGATAAAATATACTCCTATCTTAGCAGACTGGCTTCTCGTGGGAAGTAATTGGCTTAAAATACCGACAGATAGGATAGTTCTTCCGTAGCATGCTGACCTCTAGTGGGAAGTAAATGTCCTTAAAAAGTAATCATGAAAATTCTCCGATACCAATTGAAATACTTTTGTGAGGTTTCGTACTCTTATGTAAGTGGAAATAACGATTGGATACCAGGAAAAACTTTTCCCTGAATTCATATATTTTTACATTAATTATAATGAATCGTTTTCTTGAACTAACAAGTTAATTTTCAAAATGTAATTTTGTTAAATTAATGTGTTTAGTTTGTCTTTGTTATGCCATGTTTGTTTCTATTTATTATTAACCCTGCACTTCAGATATTTTCAACAAGAAGATAAATCAGCAAGATAAACATTCAATTTCATTTTACAATTTATTTCAGATTTAAAGTTAAAAGCCTGTGTTTAATAAATGATATTCGGTGATAATTTTATCTGGGTTGTAATATTGCTGTTGACAGTCAGATGTGGTGCCATGATGTTTCTGTGCTAAAATAACAATATTTATTGTTTCAGGGGTGAGAAAAACCGTTGGTTAAGGGATAACTGCTATATCATTCGTGACCAGTTTCGTTCAGGGGTCTGTGCCTGCCATATGCAAGGAGTTTATGCTATTACAACAGACATGTACAACGATAATGTGAGTACATTTTATTTCATTTAAAAAAAATTCTTTAACTAGTTAGTCATTGGACTGGGGCCATGCTGTGGCACCGCCTTGAACAGATTAGTCGATCGCATCGACTCCAGTAGTTTTTTTTTTTGTAAAGTCTAGTATTTATTTTATTGATAACTTTTTGTCAAGCCGCGCGCGCACGCACGCACGCACGCACGCACGCACGCACGCACGCACGCACGCACACACACACACACACACACACACACACACACACACACACACACACACACACACACACACACACACGTGTGTGAAGGCGCATGGCTTAGTGGTTAGAGCATTGGGCTTTCATTCGAAAGGTTGTGAGTTCAATTCTCGGACCGGGTGATGTGTTGTTTCCTTGAGCAAGACACTTTATTTCACGTTGCTCCAGTTTACTCAGCTGTAGAAATGAGATGATAGGACTGGGGTCCCTTTCATTAAATCACCCAAGAAACCTCCAACTATATATACCTTGGAGGAGGCCAGCTAAACCTGCATAGGTGTGAGCTGTAACACACACACACACACATATATATATATATATATATATAATAGACATGGTTATAGCGTGCTTGGCCGGAATTTGAGAGATTCGGAGTTTAATTCTCTGTAGTGACAGCAGTCAATTTATTTTTTGTCCTTAAGGGTATTTTACCCGGTTTTCTAAAGCTATTTTTATTTATAGCGAGTGACTGTTGTAACAGTTTTTATTCTACATCTCGGTTGCAACATTTTAAATTGTACATATCATAATTCAAGCCGAATCAACATGGCACATGCAACACGACTGGACTTTTGAGTTTCAAGTACAGTCCATTTTGCGTTACAATTATTTCTATGTTAGGCACACGGCCAGCAATTTGAAGGAGAAGGGAAAGGCGATTAAATCGACCCCAGTGCATTACTGGTGCTTTATTTATCGACCCCTTAAGGATGAAAGACAAAGTCAAGCTCGGCGGGATTTGAACTTCAGTTATGCAAATAGTGTAGTATTCTACATGCACACATACCCTTATCGTAATTCCCAATAGAATCAGCATGACACAGTGTGTGATTTCCAACGGGATTTTATACAGTTCTATCTAACCAGTTTTACTAAGGCTATGGTAAATGACACTTGTTTGAGATATCCCGCTGCGGGATCGAAACCGGAACCTTATGATTACGAAGCGAATCTCTTAATCTCTCAGCCATAAATGTTCCCACAATAGTAGCTATAGTAGCTGATGAGAGAAGAAACATTGTGTTACATTAACTGAAAGAAAAGAATAGTAATTATGAAGTGAGTGAAGTTGAAATAATAATAAACAGGAGAATAAATATATTCAGAAATGTGATTATCGTGTCTCATTGATTAATTACGGTTGTATTAATATAATTGATTGAATGAGTGAGAATAATTGTTTAGTTTGTCCTGTCACCTCAAGAGAATTGTTATGGTTGTTATTTTTGGCTTGACTTCAATAACAAGCAACGAACAAGTGGGGCCCTTGTCCTTTCTAGCTATAAAATTAATCAAAATATGAATGTAAAAGACTGATGGATCAAGTCAAACTTTCCCTGGCTCAGTTAATAAATATGTAATAGGACTAATAGCATGTTGACTGTCATAACACAGATAATATTGGGTTTATACTGGGCGCCTATCTTACCTGATTAATCCTATCCCTTGCTGCTATATGATCAATACCCTTATATAAAAGTGCCTTTGTATGTCAACTTGAATTAAATAACAAAACGAATGTTCATTTGTATATTTGCAATAAATGTGTGACGAATACGTGGTTGTTGTTGTTGTTGTTGCTGTTGGTGTGTGTGTATGTGGTAACATGAGTTAGATTGTATTAGGTGTCTGGTGACTGAAAACACTTCAGTTTTACTTAGTTGTCCCTCGTGTCTTTGATATAATTAATCGTTGCTTAGCAATATTCACCTCTCATAAATATAGGTTAACACATTTAATTCTAGAGTATATAGTTAACCCTTTGTTGAGTAGCCAAGAGCATTAAAGCAATGAATTAATGGTTTTTCAACGGAATCTATTCTCTTTTCTCATTTTTATTCTATAAAAAAAGGAACTTATTATCAAATAAGATTAACTCTTTAGCATTTACATTACTCTATATATACTATTGAATTTTCGCAGTAAAGGCTTTATCTCACATATTTCATATAATATCGAATCTATGAGATTTTGATTATTTATTTTGAGAACAATACCTTAACATCATTATTACGAGGTCGATAAAATAAAGTACCAGTAATGAACTGGGTAATTGCTGGCCTTGTGCCTAAAGTAAAAACAATTATTAGTGGCCAGTTACAGCCAGTTTGAACAGAAAGAGGTGAGAGAATTCTGGCCAGATACAGCCAGTTTAAATGCTAAAGGGTTAAGGATACAATATTTCTGTTGTTGATACTATTTATCCATCGCAAGTAAATACAAAGTACACCCCTTCCTGCTGAATTAGCCTCGCCTGTCTCCTCACACGAATCTCAAAGACTGGGCGCTTCCATTTCTAAACAAAAACAATTTTTATACCATGCTTTATAGCTAAAACCTTTCATTCAGAGTAGCTTTACTTAAATAATTTTCTACTTTTTGGCACAAGGCCAGCAATTACTCAGTGCATTACTGGTACTTTATTTTATCGACCCCGTAAGGATGAAAGGTAAAGTTAACCTCGGCAGGATTTGAACTCAGAATGGCAAGGGCCGTAACTCTATGCGTCAAAGCATGGCGTCCGACCCTCTACCGATACTTCCATGTGTCATTGTAGTTTATTTCAGGCCGTAAAAGTCTGACTTCAAGCGTTACCGTTCAACAAAGACAAGCAGTTGTTGGTTTTGACTTCACATTCGGTCAAATATATTTGTTTCATATTCATGTACATTTATTCTTTGATGATAAAGGCACAACTAATTCTATCATTTTATATTTTCAGTGGGACAAAGGAGAAAAACGGCCTAACTTGATGAATATCGCATCTTACATAGGTTGTTCTGTATCAGCTGCACTTTGCCTTATCTCATTCGGAATGCTTACCTATCTCAGGTAAATAACAAGATTCAATTAAGATATATAAATTCCAAATATTAACATCATCTTTACAGATAAAAGATTCTTTTTTTTTCAAATATTACATCTACACTACGTTTCGATCTCTAAGTTATCCAATTGATAACAATAAAAAAGGAGTTTGAAATCAAGTTTCCTAAATGAAATACAGTTAGGTACAGAAATAAGCCAGCTGGTGAAGTATGGAGAGGAAAGTCGATTAAATCGATCCTAGTGCGTGACTGATACTTTATTTTATCGACCACGTAAGAATGAAAGGCAAAGCTAACTTAGGCGGGATTTGAAATAAAGTCACGTAACTCTATACCACGAATCATGGGGTCAGACGCTTTTCAGCTACTGCCAGTCAACCAGCCTATAGTAGGTATTAATAATTATTTGTAGCATAGTCACCAGGAGAGGGTGGGCTATAGTTAGATAGAGTAACTTGTGGTATTTCTCCAGCTTTGTGTGCTCTAAGTTCAAATCTCACCGAAGTCAGCATTGCTTTTCATCTTTCAAGGCTTGCTCAGTAAATAAAGTACCAGTTATATACTGGAATAGATTCATATTTTCTATTGCCCCCCCGCTCTCTCTCCCACCGACAGCCAGGAAAGATATTAGAAAACAAAGAGGAAGAAAAATGTGGAGGGTACAAAAATTATGTCCTAGAAAGGACTGTACATATCAGCTTCGCTTCACGGACATGATGGTAAATATATTGCCACGGAGAATAGACAGCGTTATCCACTACATCAGCCCCATTCCCCTCACGAAGTCCCTGATGTCTGTGGATATCCGTCTGAGATCTCAATAACCACCGGCACAAAAAGGAAACAGTCGGTCAATGACTGGTATTTAGTCATCTTCCATATTTCTGTGATAGTTAAGGGACCCAGGACACCAGACGTCCCAATGGCGACCAACACAAAAAAGAAAACTGTCAGGAATAATATACATTGTTAATATTTACAGAAATATATTCCTGTTTATACTTAAGTGGAAAGTTGTCTTTCTTAGATGAAGCAAATTATCCAAGTTGTAGCCCCTGCATACCTACACGAATGTTGATGAGTGAGAGATGCTGTTAAAGCTGGGATATTGTGTGAATATAGTAATAAACTCGTTTACACACACCACACACACACATGCACACACACACAGCTCTATTGTATGTATTCAGACCAGGATTAACACCACCACCACCACCACCACCACCACCACCACCATTTGACTTCTCGGTATCTTTAGTAGGGATCATGTGGTGATATGAAATGTTAAAAAAAACATTTATTAACTGACCCAATCTAAGTTTGACTTGATCCCTCAGTCATTTATATACCGATATGCGATATGAGATGTTAAAAACATTTATTAAATGAGCCACTGAAATTTTCATTTCGTTTCTCTCTTCCTCAGGACATCGTCCAGCACTGCCGCACTTCACAAAAATCTCTCCTTATGTATTGTTTTTAGTCAAGTTGTCTTCATGGTAGGAATTGATAAATATGACTACAAGGTAAGTTGATTATATATATATATTGACGAGGTTCTAGTATCAACTATAATCTCGCTTGCACAAGTTGAAGTATGGAATGAACACTTTTTTAGGAAAGCACCTGTCACAGAGTGCTAACCAAGTGTATGTTTTGCAATGTCATATATATATATATATATATATATATATATATATATATATATAGATAGATAGATAGATACTATATGTGAATTTAATATAATGTTATATATATTTCAGATTGTGTGTCAAGTCTTCGCCATCCTTCTACATTATTTTTTCTTGGCAACATATTCTTGGATCATGAACGAAGCATTTAATCTCTACATAGTAATTACATATTCTGCACATTCGCATCGAGATTCAAACGAGTCTGGTTCATTGATGCGGTATTATATCATTGGATGGAGTAAGTATTTAACCTTTTTGATACTAAAATACCTGAAACTGCTCCTTGTTCCAGAAAACTGTAATTTTGTGATTTTATATCTAAAGGAACGATCGACTTTCGCAAATCGGATCGAGGAAACAATGTTTCCAATTGCTAATACTATCTATCGGTCGCAACGTAAAATAAAATGTCTTGTTCAAGGACATAAGGCATCGCCCGGTCTGGGAATCAAATTCACCACCTCACAATTGCGAATCAAATTCTCTAACCATTCCGCCACCCGCCTTCATAAATCGATATAAACAGAATCTTAATAACGAGAAAATCCCCAATTCGACTCCTAGATTGTTTTCAAAATAATTTCAAAATAATTTCAAAATCATTGACAGTATATCTCAGTAAAAATATGGTAACGAAAGGGGGGCAAGAATGGCAACAGGCCCTAAAATGTTGCCTCAAATAGGAATTCCTAATAAGTATGAAGCCTGAACCGGGACCCACAAGGTTCACTCCTGTTTTAGGTGGAAAATTGTTTCAAAATGGCTTTTTTTCTTTGTCTTTTCTTTTGTGTGCCTGACTCTATGTTACCCCAATGTAAAGAATGAACAAATTAACCAAATATACGTTATATTTGACTGAACAAGGGAAGTAAGTTTGATGGAGTTATGTCCCATGTATCCTAATACTTTTATAATGAATCATTTTTGGTTTTATTGATGCGTCAAATTGGGATATCCTGCCGAGGTTAGCTTTAGCCTTTCGTTCGTACATGATCAATAAAACAAAGTAGCAGTTATACACTGGAGTCGATCTAATCGACTTTCCCCTCCCTCAAAATTGTTGGCCTTGTGCCTAAATCAGAAACTTTTATTTAACTAACTTACCATGTGTCGTGGTGTGTACACACACACACACACACACACACACACACACACACACACACACACACACACACACACACACACACACACACACACACACACACACACACACACATACATACATACATACATACATACATACATACATACATACATACATACATACATGATGATGATGGCTGCCCCCTCGTTATCGAGTATGGCCATTGCACAATAAAAAAAAATAAAATAAAATAAAAAAATAATAATAATAATAATAATAATAATAATAAATAAATAAATAAATAAATAAATAAATAAATAAATTAAATAAAAAAAAAAAAAAAAAAAGGGGAAAAGATATATATATATATATATATATATACACACATATACATACATATATATATATATACACATATATATACACACACACATACATACACATACACACACACATACATACACATACACTCACACATATATACACACATACATTAATAACAATAATAATAATAATAATAATAATAATAATAGCAATAATAATAATAACGACAACAACAATAATAATATACATATTCATATATATATACACACACACGCACGCACACAAGCATATCTACACACACACACACACACAAACACACGATAGCAACTAACAGTGCTGCGATCGAATGTGGCTTTTTAGCCCAGCCAATGATCTAAAATGTCTTGCACAGAGTCGGCAACCAAAACATTTACTGGGAATAGTCGGCTGTGGTTGGAGTTCGTGTACTTTTGCATGTCGCTTGAGTCCTCCTGCTGATTTACATTCTCTACCACATGTTTGGCAAGCATGATGAGTAGCATCTCCAACAGCAGCCTGGTAGTCAACCACTGGTCTTACTTTATGACTGCGAAGATGACTTTCGAGTCCAGCTTTGCTTAGGCAGAGTCTCGCACAGACGCTGCATGTCAGAAACATAGGAGGACCCTCGCCGTCTGGAAGTGCAACAGCAATACCCTTCCTCACGTCCCGCTTTACTTTCTCGTGTGCGATTCGAGATGCCTCAAAGGCAACTTTTCCCTCATATACAGTCTTTCTCCATTTATTACGATCAGCAGCAATATTTTCCCATGTATCAGCAGAGATGTTAGCGTCTTTCAGAGAGGCTTTCAAGGAATCCTTATACCTCTTTTTTGGTTTATGTGGCGGTCGTTTTCCTTTAACCAACTCTCCATAGAAGAGTTGTTTTGGTATTCTAGAATCCTTCATCCTGGCAAGGTGACCACTCCAACGGAGTCGCTGCTTAAGCACAAGAGCTTCTATACTGTCACACATAGAGCTTTCCAAAATCTCGACATCACTGATGTGGTCCCTCCAGCGAACGCCATGTATCCGTCTGAGACACATCTGATGGAAACGCTCCAATTGCTTAAGGTGGCGTCGATATGCGACCCAGGTCTCGCAGGCATAAAGAAGACAAGAGAGTACACATGCCCTGTACACCCTTACCTTTGTCCTCCTGCATATGTCTCGCCGACCCCAGAGTCGCCTTTCTAGCTTTCCGAAAGCATCACTTGCTTTCCTAATCCTAAGTGAGATTTCACTGTCAAGGTTGCCGTATCGATTGACAGTGCTTCCCAGGTAGACAAACTGATCAACCACTCCAAGTCGTCTGCCATACACATAGATGTTTGGTTCAGTGTACTGCCCACCAGGTGCAGGTTGGTACATGACGACGGTTTTCTTGAGACTGACAGTCAAACCCAGGGCAGTGCAAGCGTCAGAAAATACATTCAAAATGTGCTGCATATCACTCTCTGTGTGCGCTACAAGATCGCAATCATCTGCATACAAGAGGTCTCTTATGACTGATGTAAATACTTTTGTCTTCGCAGCAAAGCGCCTGATGTTAAATATGCTGCCTGAGGTTCGATATCGGATGTAAACACCATGCTCGCAATTCCTGAATGCAATACAGAAAACCATTGCAAAGTATATGGCAAACAGGGTCGGTGCTGGAATATCCCCCTGTTTCACTCCATTTTTTACTGAGATAGGCTCCGACATGTTACCTCCGACATTAACCCAAGCCTTCATGTCGTCATGGAAAGACCTAACTAAAGCAAGGAACTTATCAGGGCAACCAAGTTTCTGGAGAACCTTCCATAATGCATCTCTGTTGACAGTATCGAAAGCCTTTGTCAGATCGACAAAAACCTGATACAGATCCAAGCCCTGTTCAATGCACTTCTCCTGGAGCTGTCTAGCTGAGAAGATCATATCAGTAGTGCCGCGTCCAACACGAAAACCAGATTGACTTTCAGGAAGGACACAATCTGCAATGTGTGTCAGCAGACGGTCCAGAAGCACCCTACATAAAACTTTCCCCACGACAGAAAGCAATGATATACCTCTGTAGTTCCCACAATCATTCCTGTTACCCTTTCCCTTGTACAAGACCACCATTACTGCATCTCTCCAGTCCTCAGGCACGGATTCATTAGCCCATATCCTTCCAAACAGAGAGTGAAGATGTTGCAGGAGTCTCTCACCACCATATTGTAGGAGCTCAGCATGTATGCCATCCATACCTGGAGATCTTCCACTGTTCAGCTTCGAAATAGCCACTGCAACCTCCACAAGTGTCGGAGGTTCTGCGAGAGCTACTTTCACAGGACTTTCCGGAATGAGATTGAGGAAATCTTCACTGACGACAGACGGCTGATTCAAAAGATCATCAAAGTGCTCTCGCCACCTTCGTAGAATTCCCTGTGAGTCACGAAGAAGTTCTCTGCCATCCTTGCTGCGAATCGGTGTCACCAGAGAAGAAGACGGTCCATAAACCTCACGCAAGAGACTGTACAACAGCTTTGTGTTATTGCAATCAGACGCAGTTTGTATCTCACTAGCCTTCTCACTCCACCACTGATCCTTCATCTGAGAAAGACTCCGCCTAACACGTGATTTTACATCCCTGAGCTCCTCATGCAACGTATTCCTCTCCTGTGGTTTTGCCGTCAAGTAGCGTGACAGAGCGCGCCTCTTATCAGCCAACAAGTCATCTATATGCACATCTTTCTCATTAAACCAGTCCTGATGTTTTCTCTGCACCAATCCCAGAACACGTCTGCCTACATCATAAACCGACTTTTTAAGGGTCGGCCAATCCTCACCAAGATCTGCAGCCTGCATCTCTTCTTCCAATGTCCTCTTCACATTTTTATCCTTAAGACGAGCAGCATTCAATCTTTTGGGCAGGGTAACACCAGGAGCCCGGATTTTACGTTTGGTGATTAGATTCACTTTTGCGCGTACCAGGCGGTGGTCCGTCCAGCACTCAGCTCCACGAAGAACACGAACACACCGCACATCCTGTCTGTCACGCATCCTGACTAGGACGTAGTCCAAAAGATGCCATTCCTTAGATGCAGGATGCATCCATGTGGTCTTGAATTTGTTCTTTTGTTGGAACATGGTGTTGGTAACACACAGATCCAGCTCCTCACACATCTGCAGCAAGAGCATACCATTGCTGTTACACTTTCCCACCCCATGCCTTCCGATTACATTCCATGTGTTAAAATCCCTACCCACTCTAGCATTAAAGTCACCAAGCACGATGACTTTGTCTGCCTGAGGGATATTTCTTAAAACACCTTTCAAGGCATGGTAAAAGGACAGTTTTTCTTCATCGACAGAATTCATAGTTGGAGCATACACACTCACCAGGGTAGCATATCTTCCCTTGTCCAGCGGAACTCTCATGGACATAAGACGCCCACTAATCCCCACTGGGTATTCTTCCAATTTATTCACCAGTACAGTCTTAACAGCAAATCCTACCCCAGCCTCTCTTCTGGTTCCTTCATCTCTTCCTTTCCAGAAGAATGTATATTCTCCACAAAATTCCGTAAGATGACCATCTCCAGCTAACCTCGTCTCAGACAAAGCCACGATGTCAAGATCGTAACGTCGAAGCTCCTTTGCAACAAGAGCGGTCCTTCGTTCAGGACGCTCCAAAGAATCCCTGTCAAGCAGCGTCCGTACGTTCCAGCAGCCAAGACTAAATGCCCTGTTTGGCTCTATTACAATGGCACGATGACGGGCGGGCCCAGGTTGTGATAACTTGGGGCCCCTGCCCTTATTGCCAATGATCCTTTTTGTTCCAGAACCCAAATTGGCAATTATCTCGTTTACATTGTTCTGGAACATCATTGAATTGGAAAAAAAAAAAAAAAAAAAAAAAAAGTAATAATAATAGTAATAATAATAATAATAATAATAATAATACTACACTATTAATAATTATTAATGCACTCGTGCAATGCCTGTGCGTGACGAATATTTTTAAAGTGAGGAAAGACTGTGCACTGAACCAATCCCACTCTCTGAGCGACAGTAGCTATAACCCGAAAAGAAGAAAAGATCAACATCATCGGTAACTACTGAGCCGCAGGTTTTATATCGGAGTTAACCCAGTTTCCTGAGATGCCTTCTCCTAGAAGAATACCCTGACATGGGCTAGGGGTTCTTCACTCCCAGTGGTTTAACTGCGCGATCGGGCATCCAGCCCGATTATTTCTATGTCCCCGCGCAAAAAAAAAAAAAAAAAAAAAAAAATTACTTATTGACACTTATACGTACGACATACACACACACGCATACATATGCGTAGACACAGCAACACTCACACACACAACAAACACACACACACGCTACTCTACTCACTTACACGCACACACACACATATATATATATATATTACCGTCATTACTGATACAAGATTACCAGATTATGTCAACTGTTGACTTTCAAGAGTTTGTATAGTTGAAGCCGATCGTATTACAGTCCAGTATTACTATAATTGCTTTACAGCATAGAGTTATGGCTCTCCACGGAGTCAACAAAAGAGAGTACCAGTGATGCGCTGGCCAGTCGCTGGATCCGTGCCAAAAGCAGAAAAAATTATTATTAAAGTTGTTCTTAAGGCCAGGTCGCTGGTGATGGTGATGGCGACGGCGGTGGCGGTGGTGGTGGTGGTGGCAGTTGATGTTGTTGTTCTGTTGTGTGTGTGTGTGTGTGTGTGTGTGTGTGTGTGTGTGTGTGTGTGTGTGTGTGTGTGTGTGTGTGTGTGTGTGTGTTTTGTTATTTTGAGTTGTTTTTTTCCTTTCTTTTTTTTTTTTTTTTATATACATACATACATACATACATACATACATACATACATACATATCTTCACTGCACTTATACCATTAAGTTCACGTGAAGATATGTCACTATCTTCACACCAATTATTATATTTTATCTGACGAAAGCGTACTTAAATATTAGTACCCTTGAAATACGTATAATAAAATAAATATGGTTTTATAAAGATATTGTCCGTTTATAAATATTATTAATATTAATGATACTCCAGATTAATACCGTCGAGTGCTTCTAATCTGTTGTAAAATTAACTTTGTTGAATAATCAACAGTCCATATAACTCATTGTTTATATATATATATATATATATATATATATATATATATATAGCTAATCTTTAATCATTTTATCTATAAATATTCTATTTATTATTATTATTTTTTTCTTTTACAGTCTTCCCTGCTGTTTTAGTTGGTGCATTCGTTGGCTCACACGGGGAAACTTATTACGCACCTGATATGTAAGTATTAGTACTCCATACCTTAGATCTGGTCTTCACAAACAATGTACCTTCATGCAGTAGCGTATGAGAAGACATACCTAGGTGTAACACGAGATTTAGTATGGTGCCCCACAAAAATATAATTAAACTTAAATGATGTGAAATATACCAACTGAAGAGGAAAGGTATCATTCGTTTTTGTTGTTTAAATCAGTGCGGAATGGGCGATGCACATGACTCTTCTCAGAATCTCTGGGGTTAGAAGGAGGGTGGAATGTATCCTTAAATCGAAGACTAACCTGAATGCCTGCAACAGACTGGATACCAATAAATGCACCCAAGCGCCAGATAATTGTGTTAAATCAGGCAATACGTTTAAAATATTACCCAAGCATGCCACAGTGGGATTTGAACACAGGACACAAAGAACTAATATATATACCACGAGAGATCTCACGATAAGATACCAGCGTGTGTGGAATGCTCAGCCACTTGCGTGTTAATTTCATAAGCAGGCTGTTCTGTTGAGAAAACAACTGAAACACTCATCGTGGAATCAATAGATGCCCATTCCATTTTGATATGTGCACCTGTGTAAGAGTGTATGGGTGCGTACATGAACGTGCATGTATGTGCGGGTGTATATATGGGTGTATATATGTGATTATACATATGTGATCCTGTTGAAAGCACATGTGAAATTGTGTACCGAATGTCCGCTTTTTTCATAATGGAATGAGTGGACGACATCACGCGGATGTCATATGAGGTATTACTCGCTCTCTCTCTCCCCCTAACACAACATTAATACTAACCAATATTACTAAATAAACAAACAATTTATCTCCCCCCCCCCTTTTTTTTGTCTCTACATTTCTTTCCATATTTATATATTTAGACTTTGTTGATTTGTTTTCTATTTATATGACCCCCCCCCCTACCTCCTCACTCTCATTGTCTAATTGTTATGTCTCGCTTTATACTATCATATGTTAACGGTCAACAATGCCTGTTATATGCCATCTTACTGATTTATAGCAACTAAATAACCACCATGTATTGTTTAATAACTCCCTTTCTTTATTATTTGTATTATCATTATTATTATCCGCATAATATTTTACTTATTCACTGCTCTATCTCTATAATATTTTGTATCAGTTTTTTTCAATTATCCCTTACATAACTTTTCAATGATTACAAATGATTACAACATTAAATCATTGCGTGTTCATATATATATATGTATGTGTATATATGTGTAATCCTTCTGATTTTTGTTTATATATTTTCTCTGTACAAAAGGTGCTGGATTGCTTGGGGACACATATGGCTGTTTTTAGGACCAGCTGTTGGAATTATAGCCGTATGTATAATTTTCTATTCTGAAATTCCTTTGAATTTGAAGTAAAGGATATAAATATGAAAGCCATTTTATTCATTTATATATATATATTGAAAACAAAATTAAAAATTGACTAAAAATATTTTAATTTAAGCCGAATTTGAACAAATAAATCGGTTTTTAAATTATATAATTTGTTCAGAACTAAAAATATGTTGGGAACTAACGTAACAATGATAGACAGTCGACGTGGCTTGTAATAAATTAGGAAAAGCTCACAAGCTTGAAAGTAGAAAATCATACTTTTGTTTTAAGTAAATAATGTATATTTTCAATGTGTTTATTTTATTTTTAATTTTGTGGTCGGTCTAGTGGCTTCTTTTGGAAAGGTGTCATGAGGAGGGAAAGCTGGTGATGGCAAGGTATAAAGCCTGTAATAGTGACATGCCATGAGTGTGGAACATTTTTACGACCTCGTCAATCCACCCATTATGTGGCCTTGTCATAGGTATGGGGAGGAAGATAGTGATCTGCAGCAAATTGTGAGGCCTGAGTGTTGAGTATATCTGTGACCCCATCAATCCATCATCGTCTTGGTTTTACATGGTGATGAAGACCCGCAGTGTCAACTAGCATTGTTTCCATGTGACCAAACGTTTTTAATTGTTGTTGATCTCTGAGCCAGATGATAAGTATGGTACCAATGATAGGCCTGATGTTGTCACACAGATTGTACGATTCCCCCTGGGATCATTCTCTCAGTCTAGTTCAGACACTGCTATGTAAGGGTAGAGATAAATATTGTGTTGATCAGTTTTGCTTTAGACTCCATAGATATGGTTATGTTCTTTAGGGGAGGTGCAAGTTGATAGTTGATTGAGTTTACCTTCTGTATTCTAATCTCTATAACTCTGTCCATATCTCTATCTGGTTTTACAACATACACCCTCATCCAGGTGACCTGACTATGGGACATATCATCAGTGTCACTGGGTGTTTTGCTTCTCACGACATACACTAATCCTCATTCAATGTGACCTGTAACCACTGGATGTTTCTGGTCTTACAACACAGCCACCCTCACTCAGTTTACCTGGCTATAGGACACACCATCAACCATGTGTTGTGTCCAGGAGTCATTGAGTGTTTCGGTTCTCACAACATACACTCTCTTTTAGGTGACCTAACTGCGAGACACATCATTGGTGTTGTATCGTGCTGTCACTGAATGTTTCAGAGGGTTTTAGAACATACACTCCCATGCAGGTGGCCCAACAGAGGTTGATTAAACCTCAGGTTGTCTCCTAGTGGCATACATACTACTAATGATGACAGTCACACTACATTCATAGTGTTTTTGATATTTGATAACACTCCTCCAACTCATTCTAGCAATACCAAACGTTTCACAGGCTTTACTAAGGACATGTAAACCATTCTCTATGAAACTACATTAGTATGCTTGGTCCCCCATCCGTCTCGTTGCAGTTTTCTATAGTGTTAGTGTCAGTACACGACCAGTATACTTTCTTTATTCAAGTACATTCAGATATGTTCTAGGTTCATA
>OZ024755.1:7517320-7524820 GCA_964016885.1 Eledone cirrhosa
CTCCAAATGAAAACAATGAGATCGTAAATGATAAAGAAATGAATGAGAATGAACTTGCCAACTTGAAGGATGAAATTATGATCGAATGGATGAAAATGAAAAAATCTGACATGGGGGAACGAGACACCCTCCTTAAGATCCAGAACTCCAATCAGAACCAAAAGATAATACACAAGACTAACATAATTCTCAAAAACATTATCATCACAAACAAACTAAACATTACTGATTTAAATCATCTCTATTATGCATCGGCTAAAGTCACCACTCACTTATGTGGAGTGAAGAGGAAAAAACAAAGGAATTCCCACAAGAAATCTACTTGGCAAGAGAACATCAATCGCGAAATAAACCTTCCCCGATCTGACAGAAATTTTAACAAACTATAAAGTAGGTGAACATGTTAAACAAACTAAGCTTAGAAAATTGAAAAGAAAGTATAGTATAAAATCAACAAGTGACATAGACATGCTGATAGAAATAATCAAGCAAAAAGTGTCGGCCGAAGCTGCTCGTATAAGGCGCTTTGAAAAACGATCTAGATTCTATAAGGACAATAATATGTTCAAAAACAACCAAAGAAACTTCTACAGAAAAATTGGTAAATCAACAATAACTGCTAAATCAATACCACCCAGGAGGAAGTGCAAGAATTCTGGGAAAAGATCTGGGCCGAAGAAAAAGTTCATAATATACATGCCCCATGGATAGACAGACAAATGAAAGATACAGCTCACCTTGAGGAACAAATATGGGAAAATATAACAGTTGAACAGTTGCGTTTGGCTCTAAGAAAAACCAGCAAATGGAAATCCCCAGGAAAAGACAAAATATAAAATTTTTGGATAAATGCCTTCACAGAGTCTCATGAGCTGTTAGCCCAACTTTACAATGAAATAGTTAAGGAGCCAGAAAAGATACCATCGATGCCATAAACACGCTTGCCATACCAGTAGTAACCTACAGTTACAATGTCATCAACTGGTCAAGCACAGAGATCCATAGGCTCGATATAAAAATTCGAAAATTCTTAACCATGCACAGAATGCATCACCCTAAGGCAGATACAGATAGAATATATCTCCCTAGGAAAGAAGGAGGACGTGGGTTAATCCAGTTAGACATTGCGTTGAAAACTGCAACAATTAGATTATCTACATATCTAAGGGAATCACATGATTGGATGATCAAACTCGTTTTGAAACACGAAAGCATCAAAAGATCATACTCCATTACAAAAGATGCACAAAGATACAGTAATGGACTACAAATTTCAGAAGTCCCATTTACTGCTGAAATGGAAAACACAGAAAAAGCAAAGCAGGTAAAAGTAACTGCAAAGAAAGAACTGCTACAGAAACTGGCTAAGAAATGGCAAGAAAAGCCTCTGTATGGAAAATACCCAGAACGAGCTAACAATCCTGATGTTAACAAAACTTTAACCCATCAGTGGTTGGCATCCTCTGGACTGAAATCGGAGACTGAAAGACTAATTATATCAGCACAAGATCAGTGTCTGCCAACAAAAAATTACCAAGCCAACATAATAAAAAATGGATGCAGCCCATTATGCCGTGTATGTAAAAAACAACCAGAGACCATTGACCATATAATTTCAATGTGCAGTCCTATAGCTCCAACCGAATACCTAAACAGGCATGACAGAGCTGCACAATACATACATTGGATAATGTGTAAGCATTTTGACCTGCCCCATCAAAAGAATTGGTGGGAGCATCAACCACCTCCCATACTTGAAAAAGATCACATCTCAATCTTGTGGAACTTTAGCATCCAAACAGACCGAAAAATAGATGCAAATAGACCTGATATAATATTGAAGGACTTTAAAAAGAGGGTATGCCTGCTAATTGATATGTCCGTTCCAATAGACAAGAATGTATCTATAAAAACATTTGAAAAATTGAGCAAGTATAAGGACCTGGAGATAGAAATTGGAAAAATGTGGAAATTGAGAACTAAAACAATACCAGTGGTTGTAGGCGCTCTAGGAATGATACCTAAGGGGTCTAATGATTACTTATCGCAAATCCCAGGAAACCCGCGTATAGGAGAAATACAAAAGATAGTACTAATGGGAACTGCCCATATACTAAGGAAGATTCTGTCAATATAAGTACATCACAAGTCTAAACACCTAAAGATGCATGTGTGAGTATGTATGTTCTTTCTTGAACATGGCGGACCTTGTTGTCTCTTGAGGTCACTGGTTGTGACTTGGTGATAACTCGTATGAACATAAAGCAAGATAAATGCAGCTGTAATAATAAAAATAATAGTAATAATAATAATAATAATAATAATATATATATATATATATATATATATATATATACTGATATTGCAGTTATCTAAAATAGGAATCATAATACTGTTAGACCTCAATGTATTGTAGATCTAAATATTTATATATATATATATGCATGTGTATAGATGTTCTTGTGTTATGAAGATTTGTAGTTGGTTGTATAAATGGCTGTATGACCAAAGCTAAATTAACTACTCCATATGTCCTATAAATATACAACCGACCGTTCACATTTCATATACAACAATTATTTGTATTTCAAAGGTGTATAATATATCTTCCATATATTATATACATTCATAGTAGACACGACTATAGATATTCCTCTACGTGTACATTATGTAAATTCAAAATATCGATACATTCATGTTTACTACAAATAAATGGAAACAAACTGGATACAATTTGATTGAGATGCTTACTCATCGATAATACAATCAGGAAAATCACTGTTTCTGTTTTGTTTTCCATTTATTTTTATGTATTCTCATATTTTTATAGTCATATTGAGAATCGTTTAGTATCTAGTTTGACATTGTTAACATCAAATGATATTTGATATATATTTGCTATTATGATATTTGGATAATTCTGGTAGATTAATATATTCAGCTGTCAGCTGTCTGTGATTACTATAGTTCGATAAATGGTTTTAGCCGTAAATGCAATATATTCACATTAATATTTGTGGACAATCACTTTGCGTAACTTTTAGTATCAAACACATTTATCGTATGTAATCAATGTTGTTGTTGATGTTATTATTATTATTCCCAGCAAGCATGCCTTTTGAAGTGTTCCAAAAAAGGGGCTAGACTAATGTTCTTTAACCATCCTTGAAAACTCCTCGAGATAGTATCTAGTGCTCCTATGACAATCGGGACGACCTTGAACTCATGACAGTCCCAAACCTTTTTTAATTCCCACTTTAAGTCATGGTTTTGGTTAGTTTTTTCCTTCTCCTTTTCTTGCACTCTTGTGTCAAAAGCGCATGCTACATCTACAATCAGGCATGATCTTTTTTCCTTGTCAAAGACCACCAGGTCAGGCCTTTTGTGTTCTAATTCCATGTCTATTTGTAACCTGAAATCCCATAGCATCTTCATTCGATCGTTTCCTATCACTGATTCTATTATTTTTATTTCCAGATCACTATTTTAGTGTTGATCTTCACAGCCAAAGAACACAACGAAAACTCCTATACACAGAGTGAGAAAACCAACAAAACTATCCAGTAAGTATACCTGCTTTAATGACGTCATAACCATCGCTCTAATAGAGTGTCTGTGAGTATGTTTCTACTTTTGGCACAAGGCCAGCAATTAACCAGTGCATGACTGGTACTTTATTTTATCGACCCCGTAAGGATGAAAGGCAAAGTTAACCTCGACGGGATTTGAACTCAGAATGGCAAGTGCGTCAAAGCACGGCGTCCGACCCTCTACCGATACTGCCAGTCTGGGAGTATATAATGTGTGCCAGGCAGTAGTGTACATTGTAAGCTGGTGTATATAAGGTGATATGGTTTTATAATATATAATTGTTTCTACTTTAGGCACAAGGCCAGCAATTACCCAGTGCATTACTGGTACTTTATTTTATCGACCCCGTAAGGATGAAAGGCAAAGTCTAATATATAATGTCCTCTTCGGTCTTGGCTAAACATGTGTTGATATCTACACCTTGAGGTTTCTTCTCCAACACAAGCTATGTTGCTTTGTGGTAAATCAGCAGTTGCTCATGCATGCTAGTCACCCCTTCCATGTCACTAGAACTGTCAAAGGGAAAGGCAAAGGTCGATGTATCGCAGCTCATATACACACTGTAAAATACTATATATACACTCTATATGAAATTATTTAAGGGAAAAGGCACAGGCTGATATACTTTAGCACTAGTGTCATCGCAGCTCATATATACACTGTAAAATACTATATATACACTCTATATGAAATTATTTAAGGGAAAAGGGACAGGCTGATATACTTTAGCACTAGTGTCATCGCAGCTCATATATACACTGTCATATACTATATATACACTCTATATGAAATTATCTAAGAGAAAAGGGACAGGCTGATACACTTTAGCACTAGTGTCATCGCAGCTCATATATACACTGTAAAATACTATATACACTATATACACTCTATATGATGTCGTCCAAGTGGTGTTAAAGGATACCAAAACTACTCATGGCCACCAAAACTACTCCATGATGAGCATGAAGCCTCTCATGGGTACCGCAAGCTAAGCCCTATATTAGCAGGGAAATCTACCTTTTAGACTTGTAATTTCTGTATGACCCTCCAAAGGTTTATATATAATGTGTAATGCTATTTTCATTTTTACTTGCAGGATTCATTCAAAAGCGCTTTGGACACAAACAATATTACTGACCACAATTTGGTCCTTCGCTTTTATATCGTTGAAGATGACCGATAACATACTGAAGTACTTGTACGCCATGTTCAATTGTCTTCAGGTAACTGAAAATATCTTTTATGTCTCTTACTCACATGTAGTCACACAGGATCACACTTACTCACAAACTTAAACTCACACGCATACACACCGGGACCTGCTTACATACATCTGCACACACATGGTATAATCCCAACACACACACACATATGCAACAAATCTTCATAACAAGCATAAAGAGGGAACTTTTGTTTAGGATTATGCATTTATTTAAACCTACTCTCTCTATATATATATGTAGAACGTATGTGTGTATATATATATATATATATATATATATATATATATATAGAGAGAGAGAGAGAGAGAGAGAGAGAGAGAGAGAGAGAGAGAGAGAGAGAGAGAGAGAGAGAGAGAGAGAGAGAGAGAGAGAAGGTGAAGTTGGAAATAGCATGGAAAATATATTTAAGGGTCTGTTTTTCTTTTTTTTAATCCTTTCTTTGATTCGTCAAAGTGACATTATTGAAAAGATGACATTATTGAAAGAAATGACATTATTGAAAGAAATGACATTATTGAAAAAAAGGTTTATAAAGTATTACCGGTTTCGATGTATTATTAAAATTCATCTTATCAAATGTTGAGTATTGAAATAAAAAATTAAAAAGAATTAATAGGAGTTAAAAACTAAAAATTAAAGATTTAAAATTAAAATCAAACGTTGGAGTAAGTCTTTTTCCCATTTTTCTTGCTAAAAATTCGGCTGGAGAATATATATATATACTGAATATATATATATACTGAGAATATATATATATATACTGAAGTAAAAGTTAAGTGGAAATATCCAAGAGTAATAGCACTCAGTCCATAGGACGAGTTTAGTATAAATAATTACATCAGTGATATAAACAGGTACTTAAGTTTCGTTAGGTTGTGGGCCCCAATTCGTTTAGCCTGTCATGAGGTTTTTTTTATTTTTCTCATGACAGGCTGAACGAATTGGGACCCAGAACCCAACGAAACCTGAGTACCTGTTTATTTCATGTTGTAATTAATTATTCATATATATATATATTGTTTTTTCTTGATATTATTGCATTCATTGTCTTTTTCAGGGGGCTTTTTTCATCGTCTTTTACTTTTTGCTACATGAAGAGGTAAGTATTATTTTATTCCACATCTATTACTGTTCATCTCAATCTTATTTACTTGTGTAAACCTTATAATCTTTTCGAAAAAAAGAAAAATAATAATGACTCCACCCAAACTAAAAAATCTAAAAAAAAAAAAAGAAATTCTGTGGACACATGCCTCTATTGTACAGAAATCCTTGATTTTAATAACACAGGAAATAAAGAAAAGGTTGATTTAGACAAAGAATATCTTTCCAGCGGGTCCTGTATATATATATATATATATATATATACACATATATTTGATATAGAAATGGCTTCTACAGAACTAGAACTGTTTCATTCGGGAGAAATCATCAGGAAGCCCTGATGTTTTATTAAATATTTATTAAATATTTGCACTCTGCTATGTATTGAGTACCTAATTTCCCGTGGTTCCCTCCGATTGAACCCGGGATAAACTTATATATATATATATATATATATATATGAAGAAAGAAAACCAAATCAAGCGAGAATGATGCTGTTTAAAGCAACAAAGAGAGAAATAAAATCTAAGGAGTGAGTGAGAGAGACATTCAAGGAGTGATATGAGACTATACTGAAAAAAGCGAAAGAAAATAACTGAGAGAGAGAGAGAGAGGTAATGAAAGATTAAGTTTGGCAACGGTTAAAATAAGGAGTCTGTGGTGTGGGAGATGTGGTTGTAATGGAAGTATCATTTATTGGAAACGAAGCAATCTCTGCCATGTCCTGAGGCCTTTAATGATGATATAGCATCTTAGGTTAGACGATAGTATTGTGGCATCAGCTGTTTAAACTGGGTTGGTATAGAGGTAGTAGTAGAGTTTATATGAACTATATAGGATTTTCAACACACACAGAAAGAGAGAGGAGAACTCGATCCAGTTTTGAACATGTACTTCATTTATCGATCCGGAAATAACATCTTAACTATAATAAAGTAAGGAGTGCGGGACTACGTCCAGAATATATATTTTTTTTTATCCCGTTTGTAAAATAAGTTGGATTACTTTGAATAAATAATGAATGAATATTACATAATTTATCTACTAAATTTCGTTATTCTTGATTAAATATGAATAATATTGTTGCTTATTTTAAGAATCCCTTCTTTAAAATTCTCAAATGTCAACACTTCCGGTTAACGATCGCTTATATAAACATTCATATATTTCCGTTACTGATTACATAAGACAATGTAACACAGTCTCTCTTCAATTTCTGTGTATATTGTCAATAACGATTTTATTTGATGTATCATATCTATATGCATATATACTTGCGTATAATATCATTATATACACTACACATGCTAGCAGAAAACCACCCGAAGGGGGGGTTTTCTGCTAGTGTATATAATGTATATTAAAAGAAAACTTGTGTGCGTATTTGAACTCGTAGAGTAGAGACGAATACTGAAAATCAGTGTATCCAATGTTCTAACGACTCCCTCAATTCGCCGCCTTTTCGGACAGTACTCTGTGATATATAATCAATATCATAAGTGAAACTGGTGAATATATTTCAGAGAAGTTCACTATTATAAAACTGACTTTCTGTTGATCTTCAATGAGATAATCTTTACCG
>OZ024755.1:7537320-7539820 GCA_964016885.1 Eledone cirrhosa
ATCCTTATCGAGCCCTCTTCGGACTTTAGTCTTCACATTTATTATTATTACTATATATATATATATATATATATATATATATAAGAGAGAGAGAGAGCGAGAGAGAGATTAATAAATAGATGTATAGGATTTTATTTGGTTTGATCGATAGGTGCACAGCGTTTCATTAAAAAGCGCTCTTCTTGACTTTAAACTGTGACGTTGCTTGATTGAGGTACAGGGAAGGGATGGGAATGTCATCAGGACGTACCTTGATAATTTAGATCTTACATGATACTGTCTTAAATCCTCAGATGGGTCTATATCACTGCAAGAACCAGAGACGAAAGCAGGGGTAACAAACATTCTCATTCATCAAAGGTCACCCAGAGAAGTTGGGCTATATACATTTTAAGTACGATTGTTGTGCTCCATCATAAGGACACTCCACGGACTAGAAGGTATAAAAGTATGCATGTATATATATATATATATACACGTGTGTGTGTGTATGTAGACATATACGTACATGTTCCATTCTGTCTTACAGTAATGAATATTAATTTGATTTGTCAGAATTCTCATATCACACACACACACACACACACATATATATATATATATACATATATATATATATATATATATATATATATACATATATATATATATATATATATATATATATATATATATATATATATATATATATAGGAGAGAGAAAAGAGATATGAATCGAGATCCGACACAAATATACCAATAGTTAGAAATTTGCAATTCATTTGCAACTTGAAGATTTGTTTAAAAGGTTTGAAGATAAAATTAATAGAGGAGCGATTGACAAAACCGGACAGTTTTTCAGCTTGAAGGATTTTGAATGAACGTTTATCATTTTGATATGAAAGAAGAATATAACTTCAACACGAACATATATATATATATATATATATATATATATATATATATACACACACATGTATGCTCATAGGTGCAACCACACATAAAGACATACAAGTACCTAGGGATATATAACACTAGAATATTTGAACCTACCATATGAATATATACTTATATACATAAACATGCACAGATTTATACACACATACATAAATACATACATATACATATACACATATGTGTGTGTGTATGTGTAAATACCAACACATACTCATATATATATCCATACATATATAAAATTATAGATATGTATACATGTTTTTGCAGCTACATATAAATACATGTACATATGTATGTATGTATATAGGTATGTATGTATCGATGACTAAAAGACTTTAATATAAAACACTAAATCTATTGTAATCAATAATAAAATCGGTAAACTAGATTACGTCTCAATGTCGGTTTGTGAAATTACATTAAATTTCTGGGTTTTATTTGAACTGTAGAAAATCCAGTTTTAAACTTATTTAAGTTGGATACTTTACTGTAGACATATAGGCACATGTACATAAACACATACACCTTTCTCATACATACCCACACATAAACACATACACCTTTCTCATACACCCCACACATAAACACATACACCTTTCTCATACACCCCACACATAAACACATACACCTTTCTCATACACCCCACACATAAACACATACACCTTTCTCATACATACCCACACATAAACACATACACCTTTCTCATACACCCCACACATAAACACATACAACTTTCTCATACATACCCACACATAAACATATACACCTTTCTCATACATACCCACATATAAACACATACAACTTTCTAATACATACTCACACATAAACACATACAACTTTCTAATACATACCCACACATAAACACACACAACTTTCTCATACACCCCCACACATAAACACATACAACTGTCTCATACAGACCCACATATAAACACATACAACTTTCTCATACACCCCACACATAAACACATACAACTTTCTCATACACCCCACACATAAACACATACAACTTTCTAATACATATCCACACATAAACATATACACCTTTCTAATACATACCCACACATAAACACATACAACTTTCTCATACACCCCACATATACACAGGCTCATGCATGTATTTTATTGTCACTGCTTCATCCTCTCAGTGGACAGAATAGCGAATGTTTTAACCTGGAGGTAACGAATGAGATACATTGATAGAGCTACCCAAACTCTCGGAGCTCGTTCTTGTGTATCACTATCCTTGTGTATGACCACATCTATCACAATCGCAATAAATAGGGACATAGTTCGAGAACACAATATACTAAATGTTCCCACTGTTGTAGGTTTGACGAAAAAAAATGTCTTATCTAGTCCTTGGCTAGGAAAATTAGATGAGATTCATACGTGTATCCCACATCTGATACAAAACTCCACTTTGACCAACGAGATCATTTCTACGTGGGCAATCGTCTTGCTAGACGATTTCTTAAGAAAACTTCTTAAATAAAAAAGATATCATTGATTGAATTTGAAACTCAAAATAATATTTTACAATTAAATAGCTCAAAGAAGGGAA
>OZ024755.1:7544820-7557320 GCA_964016885.1 Eledone cirrhosa
AAGGTCAGAAACTTTAGAGATGGGGAGTTCATTATATCAAGGAGTGGCAGTATCGTAAGAGGGTCAGGCGCCATGCTTTAACGCATAGAGTTACGGCCCTTTCCATTCTGAGTTCAAATCCTGCCGAGGTTAACTTTGCCTTTCATCCTTACGGGGTCGATAAAATAAAGTACCAGTAATGTACTGGATAATTGATGGCCTTGTGCCAAAAGTAGCAACAATTAAATCAAATACAGTACTTAACTATTATTTTAGTTTCTCAACCTCGCAACGATGAAAAGCATAGTTGGCCACGGCAGGGTTTGAACGCAGAACCTAATGTTCCACACAGTAATGGTGTTCCACACAGTAATGGTGTTCCACACAGTAATGGTATTTTGTCTGACGCTCGTACAATTCTGTCAACTAGACACCCTTTTAGAAATAATTGTTTCTACTTTTGGCACAAGGCCAGCAATTACCCAGTGCATTACTGGTACTTTATTTTATCGACCCTGTAAGGATGAAAGGCAAAGTTAACCTCGGCAGGATTTGAACTCAGATCAGAAAGGGGCGTAACTCTGTGCTACAAAGCATGTTGTCCGACCCTCTACCGATACTGCCAAACCACCACTCTTTTAGAAATAATCGTTTCTGATATAGACACAAGGACAACAAATTTGGAGGAGAGTAAAATCGAATAAATTGACCCCAGAGTGTTACTGGTATTTCATTTTATCGACCCCGTCAAGATGATTCGAACTCAGAACGTAATGGGCCATAACTATATGCCACAAAATATGTACGACGCTCTAACGATACTGCCATTCTAACGACCTTTTAGAGATAATAATAATTGTTTCTACTTTTGGCACAAGGCCAGCAATTACCTAGTACATTACTGGTACTTTATTTTATCGACTCCTTAAGGATGAAAGGCAAAGTTAACATCGGCGGGATTTGAACTCAGAATTAAAAGGGCCGTAACTCTATGCGTCAAAGCATGGTGTCCGACTCTCTACCGATACTGCTAATCCACCGCCCTCATAATATTGGTGGTTTCTGAATTAGGCAGAAAGACAACAGTTTAAGGTGAAGGGAAAGTCGATTAAATTGACCCCAGTACATTACTGGGAATACCCATCATCGGAATCGACCGAGGACCAACATATACAGTCTCGGGGTGAAAAACCATTACAAAAGAAATTTTCAAAATATCCAAAACTGGTGCGACGGAGAGAGAAAAGTACTGTTAAATTGGAAACGTGGTCCAAATACTTACAACAGGGGGTAGTTAGCTAATAGCACGCATCCCTGACCTGACGAGGGTGTTAAACTGGTAGACAGTTTAACCCTTTAGCATTTACATTACTCTATATGTACTATTATATTTTCACTGTAAAGGCTTCACCTCACATAATATCTCACATAATATCCAATCTATGAGATTTTTATATCATTTATTTTGAAAGTAATACCTTAAAATCAGTATAAACGTTCGGTTACAGCCAGTTTGAACAGAAAGAGGTGAGGGAATTCTGGCCGGATATGGCCGGTTAAATGCTAAAGGGTTAAACCTAAAACCCAAGTAGGCCACTGCTTGATTTGAACTATGAATGGAAAGAGTCAGAACAAATACTGCAAAACATCTCCAGGACGCTGATATTTTCCCCAATCTTGGACTGGTATTTTATTTCAACAAGCCTGAAAAGATAAATGGTGAAGTTGATGTCGGTGGTATTTGAACTTAGAAGTCTGGAACAAATACTATAAAAGTGTTTAGAGTTCAATGCTGTATCAATTCTGCCAAATCTCTGCCTTGATTTCACATGTCATTACATGATGATAAAATTAGGTAGAAAGACAAGAAAAAAAATGATTTCACTAGACAAAATATAGTGTCAAACGTGCGGCTTTCTCTGCTGCTGTCAGCCATCATAACTGTCTTATATATATAATAATACCTGGAGGGAAATGGTTAATTTGGCACAAGACAGAATTTACCCAGTAATAATGGTATAATCAATTAGTATGGTTTGTCAGTATCTAAATTCCACGTATCTACTGAAATTCATATTTTGTATCTCGGCTGAAATCGAAAACAAAATTGATTTACTACATTTGGGAGAGAGTTGCAGTGTGAATTCTTCATTGCCATTACCAATAGCTGTATTTCTCACTATATTTCTTGTTAGTTGTTGACATGCTTAAGGCATTATCCTCTTGTTGTTCTGCCAGTAGAACTATCTAATGGCCACGGCTCACGTTCGTCTTCTTTATTATCTTCTTTCTTTTCATCTTTCTTCTCTCAAAGGCATAGTTTTACGGTGTAGCTAATATATATACATATACATTCATACATAAATACATATATATGTGCATACACACACACACACAAACACGTACATGTTTATATATATATATATATATATATACGTATATATACACGCATATATATGCATATATACATACACACATATGTATGTATATATATATATATATATATGAGTTTGTGTTGGTGTGTGTGTGCATAAATATGTAATTTCTTTTTAATATTTCGTCAGTTAAATAGATTATTATTTGGTGGTCATTTACATTACAGCGTATATTGTCACTTTTGAAAGTTTGTAACACGCAGAGAACGCGAGGGTAGTGTGACCGACAGACAAACAGATTAGCTATATATATATATATATATATATATATATATATATATATATATATAGATACGTATGTTGCAGTATACAGAGATATATAGATAGTGACAATTGGAAAGAGATATAGACATTTTGTTAGAGAGACAGACAAACATTTATATAGATAGTTAGTTATATATAAATAGACAGATGGATAAATAGATAGATAGGCACATGGATAAACAGATAGATAGACATATGGATAGATAGATATATAGATGGATAAATAGATAGGTGGGGAGAGAGAGCGATAGTCAGATAAATAGAGAGATATGGACAGTTGAATAAACACACAAGAAGACAGACCGCTAGTTGGATGGATAAATATACAAATTGATCGGTAGCTAGATAGATAAAGAAACGAACGGATAGATAGATATAGGGTATGGTTGATAGATAGATATAGAGACAAACGTATCGATAGATATAGAGACAGGTTGATAGATAGATAGATATAGAGACAAAAGGATAGATAGATATAGAGACGGATTGGTAGATAGAGAGATGGATAATATATAACGAGAAAGAGTGAGATGGATAAATTGAGAGACAGAGACTGAGAATGAAGCAGTGAGATATACATCTTAAAGGAGTGCCAAGTCCCTTAGTGGTTATGTTTTTAATGCACTTCGTCAAGTTTGGTGATATTCAATGTTTAGTTTGTTTCAATGGGGAAATCTACGATTGTAATGAGCAAAAGATTAGCCAGACATACCATGTCCGTGATACTAAATGTTATAATATATACTTTCTCATCTCTCTTGCCGCATATCTTCCGCTTCACCCCGTTTACCCTCGCATGCCTCTAATCTTATTTGCTTGTGACGATGAAAATTCTTGTTAATAAAATGAGAGAAAACGTGACGAACGCTACGAGAGGCCATTTTGTCTGTCTCCCATATACAATCTGTTGAAAGAGTCATCGTAAGGAAAGGCAAGTTCAATATAGATACGAGAACATTCTTCGCAGAGACTTGGAATTATATCTACACTCACCCCGACCTCTTGAATATACATATATGTGTATATATATGTTTGTGTGTGTTTATATGTGTATATTTATATATATTATATATGGATATTAACATCTTATGTATTTCATATGTATATATTCATATCATTTATCTAATTATATATATATATATAGATGTATGTATATATGTATATATATATATATATATATATGGATTTTGTACACCTATAAAGGAATGTATGTATGCACACATTGATACATATATTTACATAAGTTATCACGTACAAAGACCCACAGGAATTAATTGATATTACACACACACACTCATATATATACATATATATATATATATGTCTGTCATCTGTCTTTTTTTTTTCTTTTTTTACTTTGTGTGTAGGTATGTATGTATCTATGTTTATACATGTATATATAATGATATTAATATCAAGATGATATCGAAATGATATATAAACAAATCCGACAGTTTATTTCCGGACACGAAAACACGTAGACCAATGCTTCACCCCTGTATAATATACTTATGGCAACAGACTGGCAACATTGGTGGCAGCTCTGGCAACATTACTAGGACCATCTCTCACAGAATTCTATTAAGCTAGCCTGCATTTTTATCGGCACACATCCTTTGACATATTTTGTCAAAGAGGCATAGCGTCTTATACAAACATACACGCATACACGTGTTTAAGTATACACACATATGAACACATATATACATGAACAGTCTAACTTATAATAGATATACAGAAATACACACTTATATATTAAACTCATATTTATTCACCTTTATGAATATATATATATATATATATATGTATATATATATATATATATATATATATATATAGGAACGAGTAGGACCCCGACGGCTGAGCTCAAGTCGTTTCGACGGCTAATTCTGGACTCTTGAGCTCAGCCGTCGGGATCCTACTCGTTCCTATTACCCACTCTACTACCCTAAGTATTGAGTACTTTGGTGTGTTATGGTCCATCTGGTTCCGTACCACATTTCCCTCGTTATATATATATATATATATATATATATTTATTAAAATAACAGATTATATATATATATACACATACATGAACAGAGACTTATACATAAGGACACATACATGAAAACAATCACCTATGACAACACACACATACATGAATACATACACATTCATGAACATTAACATAAAAACATATATAAACATGGATTGGCCAGCTGGCGAGTGAAGGCCGCGGGTGTAACTGGACATTTGGAAACTCTGCTTCGAAGAATCGAGACGTATCTGAGGATCTTGGGATTTTAGAGTCAGGTTCGATCATTGCATCGATCGTGCCTCGAACTTGTCGCCAGAGAAACGATTGTAATATGTCTAATAAATTTTATTCGTCGCACCACTGATTCTCCGTTTCTTATATGATATTAGACTCTGCTCCGTAAGAGCATCGAGTGCTCAAACGGCCTACCGCATACGGCCCACACCAATTATATATATATATATATATATATATATAGGAAAAAGTATGACCCCGACGAGCTCAAGCCCTTTCGACGGCTATTTCTGGACTAAAATAGAATTTTTAGCCTGGTGAATAAATAGCCGAACTTTTCAAGGGGGTACTTCCTTATATGGGAAGATTGTAGTTGTCAAGAGGATTGGTTAAAATTTGTTGTAAACACAAATAAGTCTATCATGGCATTTGGTGGGAAGTAGGGGTGGCTGAACTTGCCTGTAGAACAATAGGGGGGGGGGAGTGGAGCGGTCAAGCGTTGAAAGTGATATGTATACATTAGATTCTAAGGATTGAAACGGCTTGAGCTCTGCCGTCGGGGTCATACTTTTTCCTATTTCCCACTCTACTATCCTAAGTATTGAGTACTCTGGTGCGTTATGGTCCATTTGGTTCCTTACCACAATTCCTTTGTTATATATATATATATATATATATATATATCGAGAGAGAGATAGAGAGAGAGGGGGGGGGGGGTGAGATTAATAGATATATAGATTAATAAATAAATATATAATATTATAAATGAGAGGCTATTTGAATTGTGGTAAGAAATAATTTTCATTTGTTGATTAATGGAAGGAAAGCAGCAAATGTTTGATGTTAAAAAGAATGGATGGCTTCAGCTTTTTCATAAATCTCCTTCGTGAACTTCACACGAGAAGAAAGAAAAAGACGTGAAGGAATGAAGTACTGTGATGTTTCATAATGGAGATATTGGATATTGCTTTTCATATATCACTTTTGTTTGCAGCGTCGGATTTATTTTAAACTCTAGAATAGATCAGTCTTTAAGTTGACGGTTTCAATATATGATTGATTGATTCTTCATGTCACTAGAAGCTAAATACCAGATGCCTGCTTCTTGGTCACTTTTGCTGTCAAAAAGAAATTTGGACAAAGTAAAACCCGTTATGATGTTGACCAGTAGTCTACTGTAGCATGGCTTTTATGGGTCGCTGTTTAAAAGAGTTTTACAATGTGCTTATAAACACGAAATGCAATAATATTTGGGAGATGTGCAGATTTTAATTGACAGCTTCTATAAAAACAAGTATGATTTTGTCATTTATATCACTGAATAAAACTTTCTCGTTTGGCATGAACATACTTTCTCTAACACACGTATTTTCTGTTCGTTTTCCTAGAAGCACTTAATCTAAAACATCATCCTATTTGTGTCTTATATCTATTATATACAAACATGAAATATATTCAATCTTCTATTTTGTCAACATGACTCAGAGTCTGCTATACTATCTACTTTATATATACACGGCAATGTGGACACTAGCATGGTTAAGATGTTAACTCTTTCCATATCAAACCTCTCTTGGTTCTGCCATATGAAACTGTTAGTTTTAAAATATTTATATATATCTAAAAGCTTTCCATCATATTTCCACGTGAAAACCTTTGTAAAGTAATGTTTCAAACATCAACATTCAAATGAGAAAGTTAGTTACTAATTAAGTAATATTGTTGACGTTGTTGTTGTTGTTGTTGTTATATCTATCCCCATGTTAGGGTTTAACTGGCATTTGATAAGGTTGCATTTTATATCCCCTACTCTCACGTCCTCACATTTTCTTGTATGTAACCTCACCTATAATGTTCTCACATCTTCCAATACGTAATCTCCACTCACAAGCCCGCGCACATTCCTATATGTAACCTCTACTCTAAGGTTCTCATATGTTCCAATACGCAACCTCCACACACACGCGTCCTCCCATCTTCCTATATGTAACCTCAACTTTTAGGTCCTCACATCTTCCTATACATAACCTTAACTCGAAAGTCCTCACATGTTCCTATACGGAAGCTCCACTCATAAGTACTCACATCTTTCTATACGTAACCTCTAATCTAAAGTACTCACATCTTTCTATAAGTAAACTTTACTCGAAAGTCCTCACATTTTTCTATAAGTACTCACATCTTCTTATAAGTAAACACTACTCTAAGGTCCTCACATTTTTCTATAAGTAAACTCTACCCACACGCCCTCACATCTTCCTTTACGTAACCACCACTCACAAGTCCTCACATCGTCCTATACGTAACCACCACTCTAAAGTCCTCACATCGTCCTATACGTAACCTCAAGTCACAATTCCTATAAGTAACCTCCACTCACAAAACCTCACATCTTCCTATACATGACCTCCACAAGTCCTGTTCAGTTTACGATGCTTCAGTTGATCAGCTGTGGTGTATTCACCCATATTCCTATTTTAGGGTTTATTTAACAAACTATGACATTATTTACTACCATTATTTGTTGGATTGGTTCAAATCCCGCCGAGGTTAACTTTGCCTTTCATCCTTACGGGGTCGATAAAATAAAGTACCAGTAATACACTGGGTAATTGCTGGCCTTGTGCCTAACGTAGAAACAATTATTTGTTGGATTGGCAGTATCGGTAGAGGATCGGACGGCATGCTTTGACGCATAGTGTTACGGCCCTTTCCATTCTGAGTTCAAATCCCGCCGAGGTCAACTTTGCCTTTCATCCTTACGGGGTCGATAAAAAATAAAGTACCAGTAATGTACTGGCAAATTGCTGGCCTTGTGCCAAAAGTAGAAACAATTATTTGTTGGATTGGCGGTTTATCCCGCCGAGGTTTACTTTGCCTTTCATCCTTACGGGGTCGATACAATAAAGTACCAGTAATGCACTGAGTAATTGCTGGCTTTGTGCCAAAAGTAGAAACAATTATTTGTTATCATTTAACAAGTCCATCTGCGGATTTGCATCAGACATTAAATGCATGTATCAATGTGGGTGGGTGTATATATGTATGTGTGTGCGTATGTGAGTGTATATGCATATATTTACATGCATATTTATGCAGTGTGTGCTTGAATGTTATTTGTAGATGAACTGATTTATATGTTTATATTCAGGTGCAGCATAAATGGATATGTACACTCACACACGTGTGTGTACACTAGATGTTGTTTTATAAGTGTTCGATATATATATATATATATATATATATATATATATATATATGTGTGTGTGTGTATATATACACATATGTATGTATTTATTTATATGTTTGGTGCATGATTCTGAACGCCTACATATGTGTGACATTGTATTTATTTAAAGATTATACTGTGTGTGTATGTGTGTGTATGTGTGAGTGTGTCTGTGTGTGTGAGGGAGAGATGTTTTTATGCATTTGCGATTTTTGCGTTGTTTGCGAATGTCTGTATGTATGTACTTATGAGGGTCCAAATATATGTATGTATGTATGTATGTATGTGTGTGTGTGTATATATATATATATATATATGTGTGTCTGTGAATATATGTGTCCATTGGATGACAGCCTCTATACAGATGGTCATACGCTAACAAAGTGGAAGCAGTGATTTCCATTTTGTTAAATTAGTGGTGATGATGGTGATGGTATTGACGGTTGTTGTGGAGGGAGCTACTGATGATAGTGGTGATGATGGTGATGGTATTGACGGTTGTTGTGGAGGGAGCTACTGATGATAGTGGTGATGATAGTGCCAGTTATACGTATTTCGGTTATCTTATTACACCTGTCTCTATATCTCAGTACAAAATTGTAATTGTATATATATACATATATATATATGTATATATTTATACACACACACACACACACACACACACACACACACACACACACACACACACACACACACACACACACACACACACACACACACACACACACACACATATATATATAGGCCCTTTAAAAGATACATAGATACATATTCAAAAATCTTAGCTGTATAACATTATATATATATATATATTATGTTATATAGCTAAGATTTTTTTATATGTATTTATATATCTTTTAAAGGGCCTATATATATGTAGGGAAGAAGGATATATTTTTCATTATATGTAGGTGTGTGTGTGTGTGTGTGTGTGTGCTTGTGTATGTTTGTATGTTTGTATGTGTGGGTGTCTCGATTCCGTGGGTGTACGTGAATATCTGTATCTCTGTGTGTGTATATATGTGTATTTCTGTGTATGTATGTATATATCTGAGATAATGTTTGTCTGTGTGTGCGTTCATGTATAATTATGTATACGTTTCACCGTCTCACACATTTGGCCGACATATGTACACGCTCATTTAACTTCCGTGTGCATGCATCTGTATGCGTGCACACGCGCGTACACACATGCACATGTTTGTGCATCCTATCGTGAATATGTGTGTGTGTGTGTGTGTGTGTGTGTGTGTGTGTGTGTGTGTGTGTGTGTGTGTGTGTGTGTGTGTGTGTGTGTGTGTGTGTGTGTTTCTCATATCAACATATGTGCGTGTGTGTCTGAGTCTGGTGACAATATGTGTGGAGGTGTGTATGTTTAATGACCACATGTATGTGCATCTACGTGTGTGTGTGTGTCTAATAACAACATTACGCGTGTATGCGTGTGCTCCTGATGTCACCATATGTGTGTGTATGTGCGTATGTGATGACACCATATGTGTGTATATGTGTGCATGTGCATCTGACATCATATCTGTGTGTATGTGTGTGTATCTGATGACACCATATGTGTGTATGTGTGTGCGTGCATCTGACATCATATGTGTGTGTATATATGTGTGTGTGTGCATCTGACAGTGTGTGTATGATGATCACATACGTGTGTATGTGTGTGTGTGTGTCTTCATTACCCACCTGTATGATTAATTTAGAGATAGGGGCCCTTTCCTCCCCATTTCTGTCTGTCTGTCTTTTCCTACACCCTGTATATATATATATATATATATATATATATATATATATATATATATATATATCTAGCGCGCACACTTTGTCTCTCTTCCTCAGTGAGTGTCCAACCCCCTCTCTCTCTATCTCTCTATTAATCTGTATTCTTCATTAAAATGCAGTCCTAGACACACGTGTGTTACATTAGATTTCTGTGTGTCTGCTCCTGCATATATTTCTTCCTGGGCCGGTTGACATAATGTTTATTGTTTGTTGAACAAACTTTCCTTTATTTTCATTAACAACATCGCCATAAACAACAACAACAACATCGCCATAAACAACATTAACAACAACAACAACAACAATAACGTTATTGAATTATTAAAAAAAGTAAAGTATTTACACAGAAAAACATCCGGAGATGAATTAATCTCTGGTCACTGACGTAGTAGAGAGACTACTACTACTACTACTACTACTACTACTACTACTACTACTACTACTGATGAGGATGATGATGCAGGGAAATTATTGCACACCCTGACACCAAATTGCGGATTTCTGATTAACAATCGGTTCTCAAAATTATGACTAAGGAATCCCCTCTACTCCGGTTTTGAAATCAGAGTCACCCTCCTCCTAGTCAGACAACCACCCAAGGCTGACGGGTTCTTTCTACCTGGGGCAATTGGTTTCAATGCACCAATAATTCGCCTTTGCCCTTTGTCAGATCAGTTGTCAGAGCCTATATGAAATGCAAGCCGTTTGGGGTAGTTTATTGGCTCCTCAGGGAAAGAATCAATGGCAAAATCAATTGAATCTAGCAAGTTTAAGAAGTAATCATACTAAAACCGTAACAAAAAATAAACTGTAATAAAAAATAAACTGTGGTTCAAAATATCTTATAATGTTGATCACAGAATCCGTGGATAAATATTAAGATATGACTAGGAGTTCAGGGAAATCATTTTTATTAATGACATATGGAAACAAACTGAAATCTCCAGGATATTATGTAAACTATATCAGTGATTGAAATAATATTGTATATCTAAAGTATGTTCTGTTCATATTTTATTGTTAATCCCTTCTCAGACTTTCTATCAACAAGAGTTAGGCTAGGGAGGGGGAGGTGTTGGTACGAATTTACTCATTGTACTAAGAAGATATTATAAACAGCCACAAATAATAGATCTACTACTACTACTACTACTACTACTACTACTACTACTACTACTACTACTACTACTACTATATCTTGAGTTTCACACTAGCATACGACAGAATCCCCAAATTTTAAATCTTGACTCTTGTTAACCGAAATAGAGGAGAGTAACGTCCACCGTTTTGAATGATATAAATCGAATTTTATAGATTTGAAATCGTAGCATTGTTTACTGCGTTAATGTGAAAAGAAACAGGAAACGCGATCCTTCTCTAGAACTGTCTTTGTAAACTGCTGAAAATGTAATTTTGCTGTCAGTATCTGATTTTAAATACATTTGCAGTAAATCGGATATAAACTATCAACGGCGATTTGGTTAAATATATGATTTCACTGTGGGGGAGTAGATAACTGATTTTTGAGTGAGCTAACATTGACCGGACATAAGTACACGCATTGAAGGTTAGAAGGCTGGGTGTATATATTCCTTTGCTTAGATCTCAAGGCATGTCTGTCTTTTTCTCAGTAAGTCATCGATTTCAGATTAATAAAGTATCGGACTCAGAACCTAGTGCGAAGGTACTATATGATATAGTATATTTCTTCTTGGGTAACGCTAGCTGTGCCATCATTTAACTACGCTGCAAGTGGCATCTTCGTCTGGGAGGTGCAGTCTGCGACTAACCCAGGTACTGCTGCTCGGCGGGCTTAGGATGCCTAACTCTCCAAGTACAGGTCATTTTCCGCCAGGTTTGCGGTCGTGTCCTTGGCAGTGGTGACTTCTGGTGTCCTTGGCCCTAGGGCTACCTCCCTATTCACCATCATAGGCGCTGAGCTGGCCAGCCGCAGGTGTGAGCCTCGCGAGCTGGAATGGCTCTTCCAACGCATCTCCCTTACCATCCTCCGGGGAAACGTCTTCTATATCATGTCCACCGGGGCTGTGGGGAGGCCAGCACGCGGAACCACATTTGCTCACCATACGGATTAATAGGCAAAGTTAGAAACTATTGTATTTAACGACGATGATAATTGATGTTGATCAGGAATTCTGACACAAAGTTAGGACAAGAATGAAGAGTATGGAAGGACATAAATAGGAGACAGGACAGAAAGTATCCCATCCTAGACCCTGAGTTTTATAACAACTGCTATAATAATAGTCATCTGATTAATGTATCAATCCCCACAGACGATAATATATCTATCAAGGAAGTGAAGATTTATCCAAATATAAATATTTAGAAATAGAAACAACACGAATGTGGATTAGAGAAAAAATTAAATAGAAAAAATACCTATAATAATAGGTGCTCTGGGAATGATAAAAAATCACAGAAACTCCAAGACTTATAAATATATACAACATAAGATATAGCACTACTGGGCACTGTGCACATATTACGAAGTGTACTCACAATACAATACAAATAACAACACCAA
>OZ024755.1:7569820-7572320 GCA_964016885.1 Eledone cirrhosa
ACACACACAGATAGACATAAAGACAGAAAGGCACATACACGCACACAATCAGATGCACACACACTCACATAAACACATACATACACACACTAACACACACATATGAAAAATAAATATTAATGGCGCACACACACACATACGCACACACATAGACACAAACCCAAATGATTGTCAACGACGTACACACACACACATATATATGCATATATATGCATATATACACACACAATAACACATGCACACAAAAAATAATTATCAATGAAACATACACATACACACACAGACACAAAATAATTATCAACGACTCACACACACGCACACATATATACATACTCACACACATATACACACATACATTTATATAAATGACACTAATAGACACATTTATACACATATTCACGCATACATACATAGCCACATATATACACTCTCACACATATGCTCAAACACACACACACATACACACATACACACACACACATACACACAAAATAATTATGTATGACAACACATACTGACGCATACATACAGAGACACACACACTCACACACATGCTCAAGCACACACAAAATAATTATCATTGTCACACACACATACACACACACACCACATACACACACACACACACTTTTACACACAAAATAATTATGTATGACAACCGAAGAATGACCAGTTAGTAATAAATCAACTGGAAAAAGAACACAATATAATTTTAGGAGGAACTATTTCATAAAACCACATTTTAATGAGGAAGTAATTAGGAACAATAATATAGTTATCTGTGAATTAATTTTGTGCAATGTTTTAATCACAACTTTGTAACTATTCATTAACAGAAACAAATTAACTGCCACTCTTGTCGTGTCACTTGATATAGTAGAAATAACAGTCAAATCTCACTCAAATCACTCTCTACTATTAACATATATATTTAGTGTATGACGGTCAAAGCCGGCGTGCTAGAAGAGTTGTAAGAATGTCAGATAAAGTGCTTTGAGGTATTTGTTTCGTCTCTCTGCTCTCTGGAATCAACTCCTACCGATGTCAACTTTGCTTTTCAGCCTCTCTAGATCGATAAAATAAACACCCCTCTAGTACAGTGGTCGATTCTTCCTATATATATATATATATTCGTTTTTCAATTTGTTTTGCAAGATTTTTTATGTGAAAACGTGCGTTGAAGATATTGTTATACTTTAGCAGCATGACCCTCCCAAAATATAACAATATACGGATGAAAAGCTTTGAAAGCGCAAAACATATCTGAGGACTTTGCGAATGCCGAGTCAGGTTCTATCTGTAATAGATCCTGCCTGGAGCTTATCGTCGGAGAAACATATGTCATAGGTTAATAAATTGTATTTTGATGCATCACTGATTCCTCGTTATATATAATAATATACTCTGCTCTGCGCGTGAGCATCGAGTGCTCAAACGGCATGCCGCCTACAGCCGCATTTATTGCAACCATACAACAACTATATATATATATATATATATATATATATATATAGTTAGCTTTCTCTCCCGTTTTATCTTTCTCTGGAAGAATCTAGAAGAGAGAGAGAGAGTGAAAAGGGAGCACATTGATTGTTGAGATGCTACAGTATGGATTCATGTCAGTTTCACTCCGGCATCTGTGGAGCAGAGACCCATATAATAATGGTAGAGGATGGTGAAAGAGGAGACCATATCTGTAGTCCAGATGCTGGAGTGTAGGTGACATGATTCCAGTAAGCTCCGAGGAGCAGAGACCATTGAAGTAACGGTAGAATATACAGAAAGAGGAGACATAACATCTGTGGGCCAGAACCTTGTTAAAAATCACCGGGCTATAATATGACATAAATTGCTGTCGGAATATTGATATCATTTTACCACGGAGATACAGGTGCCGAGTCAATTAACCCTGCCCTTCACTACGATATTTGGCGATGTGCCTAGTCTAAAATAATCAAGATATTTTAATCACTTAACCTAATGAAGGCCACTATTTCGAGGGGGAATGGACAGTTTTTGGCCGAGAGTTTACTTCCTGTCACTCTTCCGAGTCAGACAGACGCTCCTGTAAACTAACTCTCTCTATTTCTCCCCCTCTATCTTTCCTCTGTCTTCCCTTACATGCAGCCCTGTGTGTGTATGTATGTACGTATGTATGTGTGTGTTTCTCTTTATCAGTTCCTTCTCCTTATGCAAGTACCTGTGTATATGATTGTGTTTATCTCTCTATCACTCTCTCCTCTCCCTCTCTCCTCTACTCCCAGTGTACGCGCAGCTATGTGTTCATTATCGTGTGTGTGTGTGTGTGTGTGTGTGTGTGTGTGTGTGCGCGTCCGTCTGTCTGTATGTGTGTTTCTGTTATGTATGAGTGTGTGTAATTTTTCAATGACTGTATCCTAGACGTCTGGAAACTTGCATTTAGTTTTATCTGTTTATATTTTGTCAACATTTTCTGCTAAATGAAGCACTAAATAATAAAATTTAAATACAAAATTCGTAA
>OZ024755.1:7577320-7582320 GCA_964016885.1 Eledone cirrhosa
CGACTTGCTCTACCACTTTCGTTCTCTTTCTCTCTACATCATTTATCTCTTTCTCTCTACACTCTCATTCTCTTTCTCTCTACACTCTCATTCTCTTTCTCTCTACTCTCTCGTTCTCTTTCTCTTTCTCTCTACTCTCCGGTTCTCTTTCTCTCTACTCTCCGGTTCTCTTTCTCTCAATCCACCGCTCTCTCTCTATCGATGATATGTTTATTATCATTAAATGTTTACACGTCCCAACCACAAAACTCCACCAATACTAAGTACCACTCTATATTACAACATCTTACTACACCTTTCCACGGGACATATATGAAGTCGCTTCAGATAATGGAAAGTACAGTGAAGTCCCTCTTAAAATACTCATTATTATATTGAATAAAGATGAATAAATTGGAGTCAGTGTTGTCACTGACAAAGAAAACAAACTGGATAGCCATGACTGGGACATCTTTGATCATATGTCTGTTAAATTTAACAAACAACATCCATACAACCCTATAATATGCGCCACAATATACAATGAAACACCATACCTCATCACATCACACTACACCACACCTCATCAAACTAAACCACACCGCACCACACCTCATCAAACTAAACCACACCGCACCACACCAAACTACACAAGAGTCATTTACGTAGTTACTTTATCTGGTAGAATCTGGTAGAAAACAATCCAGTTAAATCTCCAGTAAAACACTTTTATCTAAAATATAGATGGATGCGGTGGACAATGTAGTCATTGATATAGAAAGAAACCTTGATGGGCACGACTGGAACGCCTAAGAAAATAGCCCTGTTTCATAAAGGGTCTTCAAAGAGGGGGAGTAAACAATGACAATGACAACAACCTCAATATTAATCATAATTTCTGCAATGAAGATGATCTAATTAATTTTACATTTAATTCTATTGAAATAGTAGAATTCTAGGAATTTGGTATTAGTGTGCCTCATTGAATGGTATATTCCATTTTCTTCTGACGAGGGATCCTTCCTGAAACGTTAGGTTTGTTTTCTTCTTCACAGCAAACTAATTCATTCCACTTTGTTGGCATTAAATTAGATAAAATCGCGGTGAGGGGTGGATTGCTAGATTAGTTAAAGCGAAGGAAAAATTGTTTTCTGGTGTTTAGATATTGCTTTTTACATTCCAATTTCATATCCCGGCGAAGTTAACTTTGCTTTTTGTCCTACCGAGGTCGATAAACTGAAGTACCATTTAAGTATGGGGTGAATTTTCTGGTGACGGGGTCACCTCATATTGAATGACTTTAACGTTGAAACCATTCCACTAATATTCGTTTTATCGTATAATTAGTCTGAAAAACATGCCGGATTAGAGGTTTTAGCAGATATAATACACAATAACTTAACATGGTTCCGTCTCTTGCTTCTGAACTACTCAGCTACCCTTGCAACCATAAATAATAAAACTCACTTCAGTAGTTCGCAATAAATTTAAGAAGCTCTTAATATTTGATCGCTCCGAAGATATAAAAGGAAATAGCTGAAGCCTTTGCTGGTATAGCTGGAATCTTATGAGATACCAGCTCGGTCAAGATGTACTCAGTATTTTAATTACAGGGTCTCCAGTCATATCATCAAACGTAATGTGAAATGAAGCATCTTGCTACATTGATTCCATCTACCAACTGAACTCACAAAATATTGGGTAATCTGAGGCTATAGTAGAATACATTTGCCCAAGGTCTTAGGCTGTGGATCTGAAGAGAGCACCACGTTTGTTTTGAATCGAACTCCTTCACCATATAAGCCCTACTTATAGTTAAACAATATATTAATAATATTGAACTGAATTTACCAACACATTCTATCACTATCTTGCTCGGATCTTAATATTCTTTTCGTTTTAAAGTTTATTTTTTTCTTCTACATTTCCTCAAATGAGGAGAAATTTACACCAGCCCCTATCTTAAGTTTTATATATTTCTACTCCTTTCATTTTGAAATTCTAGAATAAATAAATCAATAAATGTGCATATTTTAGCCATAAAAAGTATAGTTAAGGTGAACCTATGGTTGACCAAGCCATATGTTTCTGACAGCCACAGCATATAAAAATGTTCCTCCCTTCAGTAAAAGTAGAGGGGCGTACCTCTTATTAAATGCCTTTCATCAGTGAAGGAGGACCGCAGCAGATATTACCAGTATAACAATGGTGCGCCCAGATCAGGACGATTATATATTTATATATATCCAGGGAAAGTAAGATAACTAAGTAATTTATATGCGGCAGCATGAACTGATCAGTCAGCCATAAATAATCTGATAACACTCTCTACCATTGTCACTGATGATGACGAGCACAGACTAAAGAATATGTAATTCTAGGCAATACAGTATAGAAATATGTTAGCCTCAATAGTTTTATCATTTACCGCTATCTTATTCCCATTTCACATGTAGACGAGATTTGTATGTACTGACACCAAATTCAACTTCTTTGTTTGACTCATAGATTGATAACTGAGATGGTACAGTTATATTTTGTCACTGTTGTCCAACAACCTGCTCTACTGATTCCTTTCATTCGTTTGTTTTCTTGTTATAACTAATCTAGAATTAATAAAACTACAAAATAAATTTATAATCCTACTGATACCCAATCGCCTAAAATGGTCCTTGTTTATAGATTACACAGCTGTTTGTTTAGAGTGTTCATATTTAAATGTAAACTTTCCACCACAATTTGATGTAAGAAGCTTTATAAACTTAATGCCTATTTAATCTATTTAAAACATTCGTGTAGAGTTTGTAGGCCTTGACTGACTTGACTGTATCTAATACATGCCATGGGCTTTTAACCTGTCGTTATATGTCTTGAGAACATGAATTTCTCATTATATGTCTTGGATATTTGAACCTGTCACTGCATATGGTGGGAATTTTAACCTGATGTTACATAACTTGGGACATTAATTTAATGCGTCATTACATGGCTTGGGCATTTTAGGGGAGAAAAAGAGAAATAAGAAGAAGCGATCCCAGTATTGGACATGTACATTATTTTTTGATACTTGGCAAAGCTGACAGCAGCTGGATTTGAACTCAGAATGCAAAAAGCCCGAATAAATTGAACATTGTTTTTATTATAAACTACACAGTGAAATATTTTCCAAATTATAAAATATTTTCTACACTAAAGGTTTATGATGTCTACTGTAGTGTGAAAGAATATTGCAAGGGTTGAATCTCTGATTTCTGTTTTCAAAGAAAATTGAAACCACGACTCAAACTACTGAATCCATTCAAGTTGATTTAGTAGGAAAACACAAACAAACAAGAAAAAAGTTAAACGATTACTATTTACCGTTATTGTGTAAAAACATCAGAATAATAATTCTCTATGTTTTTGGTCAATAACCTAATATGTATGTGTGTGTATATATATATATATATGTGTGTGTGTGTGTGTAATCACATCAATAATGTATATATCGTACAGATATGTGTCGAACAAAAATACTAATGTCATTTTTCTTATATCGTATTATAAATTCAAATATTAGAAATACAACTTTCCGAAGATGCCTGTGAGGGACGCTAAACTTCATGAAAAGAATGAGAAAAATGAATAACAACCCCCCTATAATCTAAACTAGAGTCAACTGTTTAAATAGAAATAATAAATAAATACATGAAATATATAATGCCATAAACTATCGCTAGAAGACATCTAGTATTTTTTTTTATTGATATTATGCACGCTGTGTTAGAGATGTTATTATTTTTATGTTTTTATGGCATTTCCATTTCTGTAGCTTGAAGCTATGTTAAAAGCTTGGAGCTATGGCAATGAAGGTAAACAGTTTTAGCTATTTTATTGTGCTCATTGTGGTAACGGCATTTATACACATACATACATCTAAGATATAGATTACCTTTTATCATACCAGATTTCATATTTTGATCGAAAATTCTCCAGTTTATGCATTTTCTCGTATTTGTGTTTCCTCGTTTGTTGACAATGCTTGCACGTGCTTTGAAAGTTAATATATAAATGATCAAGCAGTTATTTGTTGTGTGTGCAAAGACTGTTGATTCATTTCATGCGTGTATCTCTGTGTCGTATAGAGGCAGTAAATGTGTTTAACTGAAGCAAACGCTTTAAAAAGGCTAAAGAGATTTACAACTTAAATAAAATACAAACCAATTATCAATGGTCTGTTTGATAAGATGTTTTACAGCTCAGCAACCGAGAGTTTCTAACAAGTGTTTTCTCCCTTTGGAGAAATTTCCCAAATCTACTTGTTGAAGTTTCACCAACATTTCAAATGTAAGGGTGAGTGGGTGGCTGAGTCTATATTCTGATTCTAAACCCCATGATTAAATCAACTGTACTTAACTTACAAATGTGTGACATTTTGCCAATTCAAGAAATTATATTGATTGGTAGATTTGCTAAACTGACGGTGAAAGGCTGTGAAAAAATTCCAGCCACCCAAGTTCAAATTTGGTTTTCTTCTCTTCATGGTTAATAAAGTATGTACCAACTGACTTATACATATCGCAGGCATTTATATATTAGAAAGCAAGAACAATTTGAAAATAAAGTAGACCAACATTTTCTAAAAACCAATTGGTTGTTAGAAGGAAATTCAAAATGAAACTTATGGCGGGAAAATCATACACACACACACATTATATAGAAGAGAGACGGTTTAAATGTACATCCTTTGTTTATAAAAAGGGGAGGTATAAAGCTGAAAAATGTCCTTCGATTTGTCAAATCATTTTAAAGAGCAACTCCATATATATATATATGTATATAGACCTGTTAATTTTTTCTAAAGACATTTTTTCCAATTCCAACCAGCCTGTCCCCTCAATCTATCTTATTTCTCATTCTTTCTTCTGATGAAGGACTAGCGTCCGAAATGTTAAGACCCTCTTCCTGCTATATCAAGCGCTAACCTAATATACGGTACCGATTCTTCCATATACGGTACCGATTCTTCCATATACGGTACC
>OZ024755.1:7599820-7604820 GCA_964016885.1 Eledone cirrhosa
TATCCTGTGCTGTCTGCCCTATCAAGTGGGAATGGCGTAGTTTCTGTTAATCAAGAAAGTTTTCATTTTATTTTATTTTGACAAAAATGAATAAAGAAAGTTTACATATTATATACGAATTGTGTTCATTTTACTTTAACAAAAATGAATAAAGAAATCAAGTCCACAAGAAACTGAGTAAGACGTACTAAAAAGAACGTAAGTGTATGAAGTTTCTAAATAAAGAAACTATAAGAAACTAAGAATGTCTTTGAAAATGTCGAAAAAAAAACTATATGAAACGGGACGCCATTTTGTTTTTTTTTTTATTTCTCCACTTTAGAGGCATCAGATACTCATGCATGGTTAAAGGCATGGAGCGAGGAACTGATGTCTCTAAAGTGGAGAAATAAAAAAAAAAATTAACGGGGGGCCCCCTCTGTGATTGAAATTTAAAAAATTATTGAATAGTTGCTTCCCTTACTTTTTACAAAAAGAAGTAATTAGAAGCCATTTATTAGGTTAATTTTTTTCATTGTCAAAGTAACAACCCAAATCGTATACAATATGTAGAATTTTTTATATTTTTTTCTCGTAAATAATCACAACGCGTAAGTAATGTGCAAAGATTCTTTTATTAACAAAATCTTTTTTCATACAATTTGTAAATAATATGTAAACATTTTTTTTATTAACAGACACTTCATCACTATTCAGGAAACTTCGACTTGTAAAATCTTTCCCTCAGTGGTTACGGCAAACAACAGAGCAGGTTGACCGAGAAGGCCGGACATCTGTAAAAAAAATGAAATAAGAAAAACTATGAAAATCATTTACATACGTTGTCAATAAAAAAAATGTTAAACTTCATCAAATTCTTCCAGTTTTGTCTTATATTATGTACATAAATATAAAGATATATAATTAAACAAGGGTGTGAGGACCACATAATGATCTGTCGGTTGTGAAGTTACGGATTTTCATAAACAAAAACCAAATGAATATGACCTCGGATTATTTTTTATTGATATATATATAGCGAATCGAATGGTTGGTTGTGTTGTGGCGTTGATTCATTTATTGTGTGTGTGCTCACTTGTAGATTGTTGAGTGTTGTTGTCACTATTGTGGGAGTGTAGGCTAGAGAAATTCGATGTGCCTGATATGGTGTGGCCAGAGATTGCGTGTGTGCAAGTAAGTATCAGTGTTAATTAAGATGATGATGATGATCACGTAGGAAATGAAATATATATATATATACAGTGTGACCAGAGATTGCGGGGGTGTAAGTAAATAACAGTGTTCATTAAGATGAAATGTATGTTTTTGAAAGTGTCAAAAATAAATGAAATGCGTGTTCATTATCATCATGATATGTTGGTTCCTTGATCACACGGGAAATGAAATATATAAAACAAATGACGATATCACAAAGCCGGTATGTTACTAATTTATTAAATATAATTTACACCGAAGTTATATGAAAATACACGAGGAAGAAAGAAATGAACATCGATGAATCGTGTGACGTTTTTTGTTAAGATGTCTTTCTAAAAGTATTATTAAAGTTGTATTTACTATATTTCTGTTGATGTAAAGAACTTCGGTCGAAAGAGAGAGTAGGACCCAAAGGGTCTGTACTTTTTAAATCTGTATTGGTATCCCCCTCCTATGGGAAGAGACGAAGAGGATGTCCCAAGATGAACTAGTGCCAGACAAAAAAAATCTATGTTAAACTTTATTTCATTAAATTGTGTGCATCACAAACACATGCATATATATATAGACAAGATCCAATACTTCATTCGTTTAACGAGTGGGGTAGAGCTCGTCAAATCGAACCGAGGAAACAATGTTTCCATTGCTCTTTTCAATTGCTAATACTATCTGTCTCAAATCTAGACAAGGAGCAGCGTGAAATAAAGTGTATATATATCTTTTGTAATTACACCAATCTGACGAGCAGATCGATACTGGAGTCGGGTCCATAACTCCTATGGGTCACCTTCAGCCAATCATCTGTGAAACGCGCGTACCAGGTCGATATGTAATAAATATTTTTCATATGTAAACGAAACTTGCTCGTTTTTTTCTATTATATATATATATATATATATATATACTGAAATATGTAGGGAGGTGTTGTATTATATTAGAAATACATTAACACGGGAGAAGGGTTGCAATAGCTAAACAAAACTATCGTTTAATTATGTCTCACGACGTGGGTTTTAAGTCTAATCTGTCTCACACGACTACCAAACGAGAGACATGATAATCCAAAGGGAAATAAAAATACAAAGTTAGTTGGAATAAAATAAAGATATACTTTACCTTCGTAAAAATGGTAAAAATCCAAGATTTTAACGTTTATTTTTTCTACAGGTTGGAAAGCATGTTTAAAAGTTAAGCAGAGAGAGAGAGTCCCAAAGGGTCTGTTCCGTGTAAATCTGTATTGGTACCCCACCTCCCAAGATTGTAGATGAAGTGTCTAAATAAGAAACTATATCTATTTGTCTGTCTGCCTGTCTATCTCACACGACTCCCCCAAATGCGATTCATCAGGTCCTGTATTGACACCCACTCCTGTGAAAAGAGACGAAGAGGACGAACCAAAGCTTCTGTATTGATACCCCTTCATATGGAAAGAAACGAAGAGGATGTCCCAAGATGAACTGGCAACAGATAATCGACAGGGACCTGAAACCCGTCAATAAAACAGAAGTTGGAACGATGTATTGATAGATGTAATTGACCATAGTGGTTGCTGGAGCACTTTGGTTGCCTCATGTGTCTCAAGATGAGGGAGTTTCTAAGTCTAATCTATCTGTAGGCCTGCCTGTCCGTCAATCTATCTCACATGACTTCCAAGTGAAAGACATGTTAATCAGGTCCTGTATTGGTACCCACCCCCATGGAAAGAAACGAAGAGGACCTCACAAGATGATCTGGCGCCAGATAATCGACAGAGACCTGAAACCTCTCAAAAAAAGTGTGAACGATATATATATATATATAACTACTGTGTTATAATGTATATATACACTCTACTATAATGTATGTATATATATATATATATATATATATATATATATACACTATTATAATGTATATATAAACTGTACTATAATATATACAGGAGTTGCGATCGGTAGATAATATCAGCAATAGAAAGACCAATAGAAACATTGTTTCCTCGGTCCAATTTGACGAGCTCCACCCCACTCGACAAGTGAATGAGGTCCGGGCTCTTGTTGATCGATCAGAGAAAGACATACAATTGAATTACGTCTGTAGATCATTATATTTTGGGGAAATGCTGTGCATTATAATAAATATTGCCTGTACAGGTAATGAAAGTATGTATACATTTTTCTGGGACATCACGTATATATATGTATATATATGCAGAGTAATCACAAAAACACTCACTGCAAAGAGTCCGGAGTTAGCTTTGCCTTTCATCCTTACGGAGTCGATAAAATAAAGGGATAATTGCTGTCCTTGTGCCAAGAGTAGAAACAATTATTGCATTGATTTTTGCCGACCAACAAAAGGGGCAGACATCGAGTGTCTGTGATATAAACCACTACCACATGTGATATGAACCAACACCACATGAAACTTTGTTAGTTTATGCAACTGTAGCCACCAATATTGTAAGAATATTCATTTAAGTTTTCATATTATAAGTATTTGAAATCAAGGAGTGTTTTTGTGGTCGCCCTGTATATACGTGAGGAGGGGTAGCAATAGCTAAACAAAACTATCGTTTAATTAGTTATTGGTGACATTATGGAGGGAACTAAATATACAATATTTCAATAAAAGGCTTCAATATAAAATAAAGATTTACTTTACCTTCGTAAAAATGGTAAAAATCCAAGTTTTTAACGTTTATTTTTTCTACAGGTTGGAAAATACGCCTAAAGTTTAAGCAGCTATTTTTTTCTGAAATATTTACAACAATCGCGCATGCGTACAAAATTAAACTTCAGTACGCATGTGCATAGAAATTTTCAACATGAACGTATCCACACCTATAAAAACCGAAAATAAGTGTAAAATTACACATACATGTACACCAGGTCCGAACACAGAGGAACCAAACACCCACTGTCATCGCCTTCCCCATCTCTCACTATTATGAGCAAACGGGGTCCCACATGCTAGCCATCCCGTGGACAGAATAGAGAAGGAGTTTCCCTGGAGGATGGTAAGGGAGATGCGCTGGAAGAGCCATTTCATCTCGGGAGGCTCACACATGCGGCTAACAAGTGCTCAACTGCAAACCTGTCGGAGAGTGACCGATATTTGGAGAGTTTACCCTCCTCAGCTTGAAATGCAGCAGAGCCTGGGTTAGTCGCAGACTGCACCAGGTTGCTATTGTAGATTGTGTCACTGCATGTGGCATCCCAGACAAGAGGTTTACCACCAAAGAACAGGAAGATGGGGATGGCGTATAGCCTTTTGCCAGCTCAAGCTAGGAGGGAAAGCCTGCAGCATCCAAGCGATGCTTGATGACCTCGTTGAGAGCAGCATGGCGTGGCAGGCGACCGGCACTGTAGTGATGGAAAGCGACATTTGTAAGATGGGGTGTTGCTATCCAAGGTTGTAAAACTTGATGTTGGATATCTCCTCAGCTGCCACTCAGATACAAGTGTCAAGGTCAGCAAGGAGAGATGCGTAAATATAGCAAGGAGCACTACGAAGTGTGTAGAGGAGCTTCAGCATGGTAAAGCAGTTCCTCAACAGGAAGATGGATGGGCGTCAATCATGCCCAGTCTGCTCGTGAGCTGCTGGAGCCTAGACCTGATGGTGGAGTGGATGGCCGGTGGGAAGATGAGGACATCATTTTAAGTCGGCTTATCAGTGCTTGCAAGTGTGGGACGGGTCCTCTTCAGCACAGCATCTGTATAGTCGTCACGGTCGATATATATTATAAATATATATACATTCTATATATATTTAATAAATATTTGCTCTACGGTTCTTATATATTTGATATATATTTATCCTTA
>OZ024755.1:7622320-7624820 GCA_964016885.1 Eledone cirrhosa
ATACTTCCTTCCTCACTACTGGTTTTCATTATCTATTTTCTTCCATTTATTATTGTTTGTGTTTTATTTTTGTGCTTGTGTGTTTTTTTTTTTTACCAAATCTTTTAAGACATAACTGTTCCCTCCATTTTCCCTTTTTTTACTCACTCAGCATCTCTCCTCTTCCTCACCACTATCACCACCACCACCACCACCACTACCACCGCCACCACCATCATCACCACCACATTGTTTTCCATTTCCTCTTTTCAGCCATTTTGTTTCTGCACATCTTTCTTTTCTTTCATTTTACTCCTTTCTTTTTTTTTTCAGAATCCTCCTCCTCCTCCTCCTCCTCCTCCTCCTCCTCATCATCATCATCTTCTTCCTTCTCCTCCTCCTGTGTCTTCTTCTTCTTCTTCTCCTCCTCATCATCATCATCTCATCTTCTTCCTTCTTCTCTTGTCTTCTTCCTCATCATCATCATCTTCTCATCATCTTCTTATTCCTTCTTCTCCTCCTGTTTTCTTCTTCTTCCTCCTCCTCCTTGTCCTCCCTTTCCTCTCATCCTCCTCCTTGTCCTCCTCTTCTTCTTCTTGACTCCTCCTCCCTATTCTTCTACTTCATCCTCTCCCCTTCATCATAATTTTCCTTGTCTTCGCTTTCTTTTTTCTTCATCTACCTCTTCACGTCTTTCTCTCTTCAAGATATTTGGAACATAGAGAGAAAATAAGACAATTCAGATGTGACGTTACCGAGTGGCAGATGGCACATCCACAAACCTTATCTACTGCTTCGTTGAATACTCTCTGGAACCAGCTTTTAATATTATTGTTGTTATTATTATCAGAAATCGTTATTATTATCAGTATTTTCATTGTTAGTTTTGCTGTTGTTGTTATTGCTGTTGTTGTCTTCTATTGTATCTCTGTGAGTAACATACATCAATCTGTGAATATCGTTCTCTGAATTTAAGATGAAATTCCAGTTTTTTAACTATAAAGGCAGAAGAAAGTAAATCGTTTGCAGAGATTTAAGAGAAATGCGGTGAAAATCAAGACGATTTTATGTTTATTAAATTTGTAATGTATATTTGAATGTGTTTACACTAAAGTGTTTGTCTGTACATATATATGTGTGCAGGTTTTAGTGCGTAGGTACAAATTATTTGAAAGTATGTGTGTATATATCCGTGTGTGCATGTGTGTGTGTCTTGGCGAGTGTTTCTGTGGTTTGAACAACGAAACAATATATTCATAAAGATAACATGCAAGCAGTTGAGCATTCCATAGACACTTAAAAACTTAATACAGCTCTCAGGAAGATTCAGCAAGACATACACAGTGACAAGGCTGCAACATGTCACCAGTAATTGAACTCGGGACATTACAATCGTGAGGTAAATACACATAAGTATGTACATCGAACCATCTATTCGTCCATCCACGCATACATACATATATATATATATCTAAGCAGAAGGGATATTTAATTTGTTGGTAATTCAACTATCCAGGGATAACTTGAACCGTTAAGGTATATTCTCCTAGGTTATGTCAAAATTTATAAAATACACTTTGTATTTTATCTGATGATAGCGTACCAAAATGTTTGGTACCTTTGAAATATATATAATAGAATAAATATGGTTTTATAAATATAATTTCCATTTATTTAATATCGTTGTGTGTGTATATATATATATATAACAAAAAAAGTGTGGTAAGGAACCAAGTGGATCATAACGCACCAGAGTACTAGATACTTAGGGTAGTAGAGTGGGTAATAGGGAAAGAGTCAGGACACCGACGGCTGATCTCCGGCCGTTTCGACAGCTAGATCCCAGCAGTATTAGGGCGGCAGGGACCTAGCAGAACTTTATATATATATATATATATATATATATATATATATACATACATACATACATAGTTCTTACCAAATATATATAATCTTAACTTCGTTGAACTCTTAATCCTTCAGACACTAAGGTAAACATTATTATTTCTACAATAGTTTGTATTTAGTCTACACCCCTCTGGAGTACCCCATACACATATTGCCTTGTAAAAGTTCATGACAAACCCCATCACTCGTCCCTAGTACAGTGATCTCTTAACTAGATTCATAGGAACTCGAAGGGTTAACTAGAATTGTGGGTATTCGTACAAAAAGGGGGTTTCCTACAGGGTGTGTCAGTAAGGGCCTTCATAGCTTTCTTCATGATATTCTACTTTAATGTTCTTTAAATTTCTCTTTTAAACACCTTATATTTCTTCCTCTACTCGCAAGTTATATATCACTTGCTATTATAATTATTATTCTTATGGTTCTCTTTGCTAAAACAACACAAACACCAAATATAAATGACTGTTTTAATTTATGTGTTTCACGTATGGTTGTGAGCTCCACTTTGGAAGGTCATATTTAAAGAGATATTAACCTGACCTGCCATTTTCATATTTCCCGTCAAGCTCTGTTGAGTTCAGCCTATGCTAGAGAAACTACAAAATCCATTGTC
>OZ024755.1:7642320-7647320 GCA_964016885.1 Eledone cirrhosa
ATTAGTATGTATGTTTTGTTTTCATCAAAATATCCCGATATTGATAAACAAATACACACACATATTCACAAATGTAGATAATATATACCAAATCACAAGACCACTCCTATACATCCATTGCAGTGAATGTGTTATCAACATTAAGTGTAGATTTTGAACAGCAATGTCCATGTTTCATTAATTTATACAAGTGTCAAACAAGTTTCATGTTTTCCTCTATCTAGTCTCTCGGTGACTTTGTTGCTTTGCACAAGGAATTTGAAATGAATGTCGACATTACTGGCTGTTTTTATCATTTTTCTCTATCTTTTCCAAATATTTTCAGTGACTAAAACCCTGAGGTTATATCTCTAATCTGCTAGCAAACTAAAATCATCTTTCCAATTATAAAGAACGCCATTTTAGATCATTTAATAGCCAAGAATTTCATATTTATTTCACATTACTTTGATCCCTATAATTATATTTTCAAGTGTAACTCATATTTCAGAGCAGATATCTATTTCTTCTCAGTCCGCCGACACTGCTTATATTCCACACAATTATTACTAAGTTATAGCTACTTAAGGCAATATTTTCCGACCAACGAACCGTTTAACAAAATTACTTATAAAAGTAGCAACTTAATTGCAAGACTTCTACAAATGGATAATCTAAAGAATTCAGTGTATTTTCTTAGAATTCTTTATATCAAATAGTCTTTGTAAAATTTAGAGTGTGTTGTGGTATGAATCATATCTAGCGTGTTGTCTATGTTTTCTACCCACAAGCACTAACAGAAAAACATCATAACATTGGTTCATTCTACTTGTTAATAGAGATATCTAATATGTCTATGGTGGTGAATTGGGAGTGTAGTTAGAGCATCGGACTAAATGTCTCCCTATCTGCTCCGACTCACTGTAATATGAGTTCAAATGCCAACAAGCTCAACTTTACATTTTATTCTTTCGAAGCCTATAAATAAAATATCAGTCTACTACTGGAGCTTGTCCTTCCTGTAAATCTCTCTGTCTTATTCCTCCTCTATGGCTGTATGCAGATCTAGAAATTGATGAGCCCCAGCAGGTTTAAAATGCCCAAGACTGGCTATTTGTCAGTATGGCAACTCTCATGAGTTAAGGGTCGCTAGCTTAATTTAAGTTGCGTATAGTCTTAACAAATATAATGCATTGTTTATATCAGACGAATAATATACTTTCTGGTAAAAATGTTAGGTTAATCGTCATGATGCGTCGATAGATCAGGGTTAGTTTTTGTCGTTAAATCACACCATAATGTCAGGGTGTTGTGTCATTACAGTAATATGGTTTGCAATTAATTGTTTCTACTTTGGCACAAGGCCGGCAATTATCCCAGTGCATTACTGGTACTTTATTTTATCGACCCCGTAAGGATGAAAGGCAAAGTTGACCTCGGCGGTATTTGAACTCTGAGAGCAGAGAGCTGGAACGAATACCAAAAAGCATTCTATCCGACGTTCTAACGACTCTGCCAATTCACCGCCTTGCCAATTCGCCGTTTACAAATAATAACATTTTCTCTGGGTTGGACTGTACTGTCCTATCATTGGTACCTTGCACATACCTGGGTGACAGATCATTTTCTCCATTCTTATGATTTGACCTTTCTCCATCCTACTTGTAGAAGACAAAAGGGTTCAGCATTGGACTATTTTTTCTTGCATTAACACTCGACAAAATTTCATTCAGAAATATTTGGTCGACGTGAGTCTGTGGTTCAAGAGACTGGTCTCAATATTTCAGGCAGTGAGATCGGTCCAAAACCTTGCGACTCCCAAGGGTTTTTTTTAACACCACAAACATCCATGCGCCATTAAGTCTGGTATTATAACAACGATTTCAAAAGATATTCTAGGAAAATAAACATCATTATGTTATTTTAAATTTTAAATTACAAATCATCATTGGAGCATGTCAAAATTTAAATAATTAAATTTAGAAAGTTAAAATATTGTGGAAATAAAATAAGTGCAGATATAGGCTGCTTGTTTGGCCTACAATTTAAAATAAATGAACTGACATCGTAATGGTGAGAGAATATAAGTGATAATGGAAACTCTAAAAGATTCGAAGCATAAATATAAATAATATCAACCCTGTTTATGTGTTATAAATTTGGAGGGGGATTTCTATCATTAACAAGTATTTTATTAGGGTAAAACATTTCGTCATCTACACATCTAGCACGTTTGCTTCCCTTTTTACCATTTTTATATGCTTGTTTATTGTGGGGAAATCTGGAAATTTGGAAGGCGAAAGATCATAAAAGTATGCAACAGAGATTAACGTAGAAATGTCTATAAATCGGTCTTTATTAGAAGAAATAATTTTAAATTATCACTTGATTATCATAGTTTTTAGAGTATTTCAGACGATGAATTAATGTTGCTGTTGTTGTTGATGTTATTATTGTTGTTGTTGCTGTTGTTGTTGTGTTAATATGCTGCTGGGTTCGATAAATGTAGGAGGGTGATGGTGTGTCATCTGGCAGGCAAACATTTCAATCAGTTCTGTCATTTGAAATAAAATATTGTCCCAAACTTTAACATCCATAAATTCAAATAAATGTCTAAATAAAAGCAGTCGATTTAAACATTCATGGCTGACAGCACCAGCACCAGCAGCATCATCATACCGCCATCACCAGCACCACCACTATCAATACTACCAACACCATCACTACCATCAGCACCACCACCATTACCACCATCACTACCACCACTATCAATACCACCAGCAGCACCACCAATACCACCACCACCACTACCCCCACCATCATCAGCACCACTACCAATACCACCAGCACCAGCACCATACCACCACCCTCACCACCACCAGCACCATCACCCTCACCACCATAACAACAAACAACAAAACAACAGAAAACAAACAAAAACAGTTTTTTAAAAGTGAAAACAACAAATAAAACAACAATAATTGTTTACTCATGACTATTATTATTGTTTTTATTGTTATGATCCTGATGATGATGACGATGATAACGGTGATACTGATGATGATGATAATGATAATGATAATGATGATAACGATGACGATGATGATGATGATGACGATGATTATGATTGATGTTATTCTTTAGTTTATTGTTTATTGTACTAATCTTTACTTTTTTATTGGCCCTTTCTGAATTTGATTAAAAATACATTTTTTGCAGTTTAAACAATTTTTAATTTTATTACCAAAATCCTTAATTGTATTTTTAATTAGCATCACAAAGACAAAACCTAAACAAAATGAAACAAAAGCCAATATTTTAGTAATTCTGTTGTTATTGAAGCAAAGGAAGGTACCATTCTATGTTGTTGTGTATTTCGCTTCAATACCACAGTTGATATCACACTAATATTGGAAAACATATTTAATTATGTGTTGGTCTTCCGTCCGTTTCGACGAGGAGGACGAGGAGTTTTCTAGTTGTTCGAGAAACGAGTGTGACTGTTCGTGAAATTATAAATTAAATGTTATAATTGTTATCATTACTATACCACATAGCTACATCACGAATATTTTCTACAACAATGAAGCTAATTACTACTACTACTACTACTACTACTACTACTACTGCTGCTGCTGCTACTACTACTACTCCTAATGCTGCTTCTGATGTTGCTGCTACTACTACTACTACTACTAGAGATGTTACAGCAAAAAAAGTTAATAATAATTGTATCTACTTTTGACACAAGGCCAGCAATTATCCCAGTGTATTACTGGTACTTTATTTTATCGACCCCGTAAAGGCAAAGCTAACCTCGGTGGTATTTCAACTCAGAACGTAAATCTATGCCCGGAAACAGCGTGTCCGACGCTCTACTGATACCGCCAATCCCCACCCTTGAAAATACATAAAATAATACAATGGTACATACCAAAATAACTGAAATCTTCCCCAAATTAGATACACTGTGTCATTTATAGGTTTGGAAATAGTCAACATATATCTACCCTGCTCTGGCAATGTAGAAATAACCACAATATTCCAGAGTGATACAGTCAACTTACCATATAGATTTAATCAGAAAGTGTTGTACATAAACAGACAAACAGACCAACTATATTATCTTAGAATACATTTAAAAAAAAAGAACATTAGATTGGAAGTAAAATAGAAGATCGTAGCAGATTTTATCGCGAAAAAAATATAAGATATTACCATCCATGTCTGACCCTATATTATCACAGTGAGAACTTTCGAATACAAGTTTGATTCGTATATTTAATTGACTAATAAGATTCATTAAAAAAAATCAAGATTAACATGCTTCATCAAAGCTATAAGTTCAGTAATTACAACATAACGAACATTTGGGTTAGAATCCAGTTAATTATCAGAAGAGAAAGATTTAATGAAGAGATAAGGAAGATAAATACTAAATATAGTGTTTAGAAATGAGATAAAAATAAAAATGCAAAGCAATATTAGTAGTGAAAATAATAAAGAAAAAGTCAACAATCTTGAAAAACAATATATAACTTTATCTATCTATCTATCACTATATCTATCTATCTATCAATCTAGCTAGCTAGCTATCTAATTATCTATATACCTATCTATCTATCTCTTTCTCACCCTCTTCACCCATCTCTCTCTCTATGTATATATATATATATATATATATATACGCACAGATCTATCTACCCATCTTAATATCTATCTATTTATCCCTCGCTCTTTCTTTCTCGATTTCTCTCCGTATATATATATATATATATATATATATATATATATATATATATATATATATATATATATAATATTAATACACTAATATATATATATATATATATATATATATATATACATTAGTGTATTAACATTGTTTTGTGTGACTTTAGTTTTCCATATGACCTTTTAGTTAGAACCAAAATGTTCATTATGCTGTTTTGTGTTTATGTTCGTAAAAGTTATAAACGTGTAACCATTGCATGCGAGTAATTATGAATACAATTGCAATG
>OZ024755.1:7652320-7654820 GCA_964016885.1 Eledone cirrhosa
GTAATATATATATATATAATATATGTAATATATATATATATATATATATGTAATATATATATATATATATATATATGTAATATATGTAATATATATATATGTAATATATGTAATATATATATATATAATATATGTAATATATATATATATATATATATATGTAATATATATATATATATATATATATGTAATATATATATATATATATATATAAATATATATATGTATGTAATATATATATATGTATGTATATATATGTAATATATATATATACATATATATATGTATATATATATGCAATATATATATACATATATATATGTATATATATATGTAATATATATATATACATATATATATATGTATATATATATGTAATATATATATACATATATATATATGTATATATATATATGTAATATATATATATACATATATATATGTATATATATATGTAATATATATATATACATATATATATGTATATATATATGTAATATATATATATACATATATATATGTATATATATATGTAATATATATATATACATATATATATGTATATATATATGTAATATATATATATACATATATATATGTATATATATATGTAATATATATATATACATATATATATGTATATATATATATATATATATGCAATATATATATATATATATATATATATATATATATATATATATGTATATATATATGTAATATATAAATATATATATATATATATGTATATATATATATATGTATATATATATGTAATATATATATATAAAGAAAAAAAGATGAAATCGAAAATGCAACTGGAGTCTTATTTTTAAAAAAATATATATATTTATTTGGTTCCTTTACCGGTTTCGCAGTTCTTCTGCTTTTCAAAAGTAGAGTTGAGATGGAGGGTCTGTGGTTTTTCTCACATCTGATATATATATATATATATATATATATATATATATATATATATATATAAATATATATATATATATAAATACATATATAAATATATATATATATATATATTTTTTTTTAATATGAAAAGAAGGCCGGATTCTATTTATCTCTATAATGTTTCGTAAAAAACACGAAACGTATCTCCCTCTCTCTCTATTTCCCTATCTACCCCTATCTCTTTAGCTACTCTACAGTAGGCTCGAAATTAGTATATAATGACTACGACGTGTTTCCCAATATGATATCAACTGTATTTGAATATCCTAATGACTATGTAACTACATACACGCATAAGTTCATATTTCTATCTATATCAGACGCTAACGGTGTATCTCATCGATTGAAAATATTTAAATTCAGGCGGGTTAGGGAGAGATTAATATATGATTACCAACACAAGCAAAGAAAATCGATGTCTAATAACGTAATAATTAGACTCATTTAATCAATTCTTGCTTCTAGATCTTCTACCTCATCTCAGCCAATTAAAGGTAGCTTTAATATCTCCCCTGCGGACATTTATAATTAAAACATTTACTTCCTCTTACTCTTCTCTAACTATATCAGAATTTCCTAATTTATTTTTCATTTCGTTCGTTTTACGCCCGACCTAATTCATCAACTGAGCGGTGATAAAATGGTTCACCGGAATCAATTCTCTCATCTCCCTCTTGACCACCTCTTCTTCTTCTTCTTCTTCTTCTTCTCTGAATCATTCCCTCACCTCTCTATCTCACCTACAACCTTCTATCTTTCTGTTCTTCACCTCTCTTTCTTAAACACATCACTATTTCTCTTTCCAGCCTATCTCTTCTCAGTTTCAGTGATTCTGTCTATTCTTCACACCTCTATCTTATTCTCAGCTCATTATATTTCTGTTGGTGGATTGGCAGTATCGGCAGAACGCCAGACACCATGCTTTGCAGCATTGAGTTATAACCCTTTACGTTCTGAGTTCAAATCCCGCCGAGGTTAACTTTGCCTTTCATCCTTACGGCGTCGATAAAATAAAGTACCAGTAATGCACTGGAATAATTGCTGGCCTTGTGCCAAAAGTAGAATTAATTATATTTCTACCTTTCACTCACCTCTCTTTCTCACATACATTTACCTGTCTCCTTCTTTCACACATTCTACATTTCTCATTATTGCTGACTCTGTTTCTCCTCTTCGCTATCTATCTATCTATCTATCTATCTATCTATCTATCTATCTATCCATCTATCCGTCTGTATATATGTGCTGAAAACTCTAACAACTATCTATCTATATACCTAGTGGTAAGTCTGAAAGACTGTGGAGATCTAGGTTTGAAGTTCAATCTCGGTCTAACACTAACATTTTTAAAAAGAAAGTTATCTATCTATCTGTCTGTCTGTATGTATGTGCTGAAGACTCTAACATCTATCTATCTATCTATCTATATATATATATATATATATATATATATATATATATATATATCTGTCTGTCTGTATATATGTCTGTCTGTATGCATATATGTGCTGAAAACTCTAGTATCTATCTAAATTAC